>NPFG01000119.1:0-97778 GCA_002288965.1 Xylaria sp. MSU_SB201401
ATATCAGATCATGCTCTTCTTCGACGAATCGTGTCCGTCGCGCGCGCTCTCCGCAGCATGACAGTCTCAGCACTCATCGACGCCGCCATGACCCTGCTCGAGCACGCGCAGTACGAGACGTCCGACTCAAA
Source organism: Xylaria sp. MSU_SB201401 (assembly GCA_002288965.1). NCBI lineage: Eukaryota > Fungi > Ascomycota > Sordariomycetes > Xylariales > Xylariaceae > Xylaria > Xylaria sp. MSU_SB201401. Next base: position 132 of record NPFG01000119.1, read on the forward strand.
CTCAGACTTAGACTCAGACAACGGCACCTCCCCCTCCTCCTTCCCCCAAGAACGCAACATACCCTTGTACCCCCTGACAGCGGCCCGCGCGCTATACGCCGACTGGGTGTTCCAGGAATCTCTGCGCCGGACTCTCCTCATCGCCTTCATGCTCACGCAGATGCAGTGTCTCCTACAAGCCGACTTTTCCAGCTTCATCTCCCGCCCGTTCGTCCCGCCTTCCTCGTCCTCGTTCACGTCCACATCCACCGCCTACTCATCACCTTCATCCGCTTCGCCGCCTTCGTCGGCATTTTCACCCGAAATAGCAGAGTGTTTCGCGCCGACGGACCCAACGCCCTCCGACGTCCAGGCTCTAGCAGTCATCCGGTTAGCGCTACAAGAACAGCACCAGCATCAGCAGCAGGGCGGTGGTTGTGGTGCCGGTGGTAGTGGCTCGTTCGTGCCCGACAAGAGGTGCGATCCCCAGTTGCTGCTCTGCCAGAGCTTCACGTTATCAGCACATCTATGGCACGCGCGGGATCCCGTGGATTTCGCCGTCGCCTGGCGCAATAAGAAACACCTCGTGGTGAAGCCGTTTAATATCTGGAAGCGGATCGATAGTGCGCAGGTCGATGATATCGACAAGCTGGGGCGGATGGTCATGACTTCGGGAATGGGGATCGAAGAGGCGAAAGGGTGGTTTGTCTCGAGAGGGGGTACTCTCTGAGATGCCTTGCAACATACCTATGTGGCAACAGGCATAGATCTGGGGTAGGTCTTGGTTCTTGTATACTATTGGTTTAATACGGGGCGCTCAGGAAATGGGAGTTTGACATGAATATGCGGCACGGGAATCAAACGAGTAGATAGTGCATTGCCATCAAACATATCAGTCTGCCTAGGGCAGTGTTTAGAGCCCGAACATTTCATCTCTGATCGTTCTCATAATACATCATCATGCTAGCATCGCTGCTATTAGCTAAACGCTCTTGATCTCTAGCAATAAAGTCATTAATGCAGTTCCCAAGATGGGCCTTCCTCCTGGAACAAATTCTTCCAATGTGCCAAGTGATATAAATACTGTAAATGCGAAAAGTTGGGGGTATCACACAAATTGTCGCCAGCTAAATGCCGAAAAACACTACATCGTTCTTTGTCTTTCACATAGGCATGCAAAATCTAAGCACCACCCACGCCGCCATCCTCTAAGCTTTCGTCCCAGCCGCCAGTTGAGAGGAGCCATTCCCCAACTCTCTCTTTAACACCTCGCATACTGTCGCCAAGCGCACCATCCCATTGATCTTGGACGACACGGACCTTTTCTTTCAAATCCTCCGTCAACCGCTCGCGTTCACCTCTTCGCTCATCATCAATCGCACGAGCATCGTGGTTCTCAGCCTCGCTGACTTTTCCACGCGCAGTAACAACTGCCTCCTTGACCTCGTGTAGGAGACAAAGCAGGTTTGTCTGAGATTCAATGAATTGATACGTGCTCTTCTCCGCGTGCAGTAGCAGGCTATAAAGATACTGCAGAGGGTGTTGGCGATATGACGGATTCTCCTCGAACTCAGCAGGCGGAATCTGGATGCGGAAATGGGGGTCAATAACGGTCGGGATTTTGTCGAGCAGGCGCTTGAGTGGAGGCGCAATGTCCCAGAATGCATTCAATTGCATGTCAACACCGCGTGTCACATTCTCTTCCACGACATCCCGGAACTCCTGCGTTCGCTGTAGAACCTCATTTGTGAATGCAGCCTGCCGCTTAGCCGCATCTTCAGCGAAGAAGGCTTCAGCATTGCGTAGCTTTTCCTCATTCCCCGATAGTCGATATGGCATGATCACCATCTCTCGGTAACGATTGTTACGGTCGCTGAGTAGTTCAAAAATCTGACGATGCAGTGTCTCACGAGCCTCGAAAATCCATTTGAGAAGTGTGAGCTTCTCAAGAAGCTCGGGTTGCTCATCACCTTCCTCCTGAGGCATGTTAGGATCCGGCGCCTGCGTCTCGACGAATAGCCGCGAACGAAGCTCGTCAAAGAGTGCAGTAGCCTTCGCGATACGACCGGTAAGAAGATCGTTCAATGGCATAACGACTGCATTTTGAAACTTCTCAAATTCTTTCCTCTCCAGGTCTTTTGATTGAGCCTTCTCTGATTCCTGCGAGTCAGCCTCGATCGCTGCAGCTTCGGCATACGACATGTTGCCGGAGCTAACCTCTTGTTGCAGGTTTACACGCAGCGCCTGTCGTCTTGCCGCGGCAGCTTCTGTGGCTTCATCGCGTACCTTCTGACTATCTAGCATGAAGCTTTGTTTGGTTGCCTCAATTTCACTTATATCACTGACCGTTCGAACCATGGTTCGGATCGCGGTAAGTTCCGGGTGATTATTGTTCACCGCTGGGTGATGGCGTGGATAAGGAGGAGGCAAGGTAACCAACCGCGATACGTCGAGGTGATACGGCGACGGAGTATTGGGTGCTGACGACGTAAGGGATAGAAGCGATTGGCGGAATGGATGGGACGCCTTTGTCGGCTCCGATTCGTGCCAGCCAACCTTCTCAGGAGGATATTCATCAGCAAGATATCCCTCGCTCGAGGCTGAAGGCCCGGAGGCACTCCCAGATGCATCCTGCCACTGCAACGCCTCTCGCGCCTCTTTCGGCACACCCATATATTTCGATTCACGCTTTGACCTCTCCATTCGGCTACCGTCGCCTACTGAATCCGATTCCCACCAGCGACTTGCAGGTCTACCTCGAGAATCGGCTTCGTCGCGAGCGCTCACGCTCATACTAAGAATCGGCGAAAGCGATGGCATATACTGATTTGAGGTCCAATTTGTGTTGATTGGAGGCGGACCGCTCGGCGACATGGGAAGGCCCGCAGATCCTGGTGCAGAACTTGGCTGGTGTTGTTCACGGATATTCGATGACATAGAATTTCGATTCGACTTGGGCTCAGATATTTGGGGTGTCCAATCGCTCACCTGTGAGCTATTAGAATCCCGCCGGGTTTTCATGGGACGAAACAGATCTCTAGTAAGGTCAAATATCTCGGACCCCATTGCGCCAATGGCCGATGAATACCTCTCACGTCTCAACCTAGATTCGTTAACGATAAAATCAGCAAAGAGCTTTACACGGTCAGCATCAGTCTTCGCAGAGGCCTCTTTTTCAGCGAAGGCTTGGAAGCGCTCAACTGTCCCGTGGCAGAATTGTTGAGCCGTTTGGCTCACGACAAGTTGCTTCGTCAAGGGCTGAGATACGAATGGAGTAGACGCAACACTGTTGATTGAGCTGTACACATCCGGCCGGACGTGAGACGAGCTTGAGACCGATCGGCTTTGAGGCGGTGGAGTAGGTAAGGCTTTCGGGGCTATGGCATGCCCCGTCTCCGTAGGAAGAAATGGTTTCTGCGGATGTGGGGAGAAAGGGGGTGTGCCTGACTCTACAGGCAACCCTGCCGAGGCTCGGGGAGTTGAATTGCGTGAATCTCCATTGTCGTCGGGAGACTTAGCGAGCTCCAGTACCATCTTTCCCGCACTTCGCGGCGTCCCTCGGTGTACAGAAAAGCGACGAGAGAGGTTTGAGCCCTGTGGTACCATGATATCCGATAATTTCTGTGGATTTGTACTTGATTCGGCCGTCTGCTGTCTAGTTCGACTTTCATTTCGTCTTTCCCGAAGAGTCTTTTCACCCCGAACTGCACCATTTCTATTCAAGCCACTATTGGGACTTGCACCAATGGCTGATATGGGGACATCTTGTGATTGGTTGTTACTTAAATCAGACGTTTGCAAAGTTAATTCGGGCTGGTTAGGCGGTGTAGAACGCTGCTGCGGGCGCTCTTCGTCGACCCAATTAGCCGGTGTTGGAGGCACGGGTCCCAGGGCGGTAACTCCTCCTGGAGGTGGCCGTCTCGTCGGCGGGGAGGTAATGGGAGGATTCAAAGCATTTGGTCGGTTTAGGCTCTGTGATCGAGATTGTGAAGGAGGAGGCCCTGGAGGGGGAGGTGGAAGCGGCACTGCATGATCCCATCTTGACACTGACGCTGACCTAGACCGAGCAGACACAGGTGTTTCTACCGCACTCGCAGAGGCAGCTCTACGAGCATTAGGCGGCAATACGGGCGTGAGATTGTCGGCTGCGGCCGGAGCAGGGGGTATATTGATCATCAACGGTTGTGGCCTAGGCGCCGAGGCCAGTGTACGAGTATCTAGACTAGAAGCCGGTTCTGTATGATCTCGGTCCCTTCGCCTCGAAAGTGTGGGTAATCCGAATCGCCTATCACGAGAAGTTCTTCTTTCCGTTGAACCTGGCGGTGGTGGGAAGTTTTGAGCCGTTGATGGCTCGGGCGACGGTCGATGGCTACTCGATGGTACCCGGGCAGCAGATGAATTCGCCGGAGGGGTCTCATAATTGGTGGCAGCAGGTCGTTGACTACGCGGAGGGGAGTATGGGGGAGGCGGTGCAGGGGCAGCGGCTTTGGAATGGTCAATACTTGTCAATATATATGGAATAGGCGCATTCGCTTACCAGACGAGTCACGGAAAGCTGATGGTGCAGGGTATTGGTGAGTCCTCTCTGGGCCAACGGCCGGTGAAGGAAGCCATTCCTGAGGGTTATATGGTTGTATCGCGCTGGCTGGCGTTGGAGCGCCGAACGTATGGGACGAGGTGATTGTTGCGGCAGATTGGGGTGTATTCAACTGGTTGTTATGATAGCCGAGCGCCGACGTCAACAACGGATTGAGGGTCTGACGAAGTCGTGAACTGGCATCACGACTGGTACTCATTGTGGCTAAATGCGCTCGATCCCAAACCACTGTGCAATCGAAGGGTCGCGGCCGAGCGAAGAGAAGAGTGTGGTATTAAACCTCGTGGATGGCTTGTCGTTTTCACGAGATTGCCGCACATCCGTTTCACAACCCGGCCTCGGCTCGTTCTTTTGCCTTTTGCAGTTCCCTTGAGCCACGGTAAGAGGGGAGGTTGTCGCCAGTTGCACCCATGACCTGGCCACTACCAGAGTTGAGGCTTTGATCGACGGGGACTGAGTCGTGCTAATTCGACAGGTGACGGTAAGTTTGCTAGGGCAAATGAGGTTTCGCGCCGACTGAGAACTGGATAGAGGAGATGTATGAAAGAGCATCAACCACCATGTAGTAGGTAAAGTACTTGAACATGATACTGTCGTTTGGTGGTGGGGATCCCTAATCTAGTCTCTTGGCAGATCTCTGGTGCATTTCAACCTCCTGCATAAACCAGCGTGAGCTTTGCAGAGAGAGCCAGTCCGCTTCCAGACAGGGAGGTGGTCGCAGTACGGTACTGAGTAGGGGTGTACAATCAACAAGGTAGCCGTCCACCACCGCAAGGGGTTAGGATACCTGGAGAGCCTTCGATCAGGGTTTAGACCAGGGCCAGGGCAAAGCATCGAATGGCAGTTGTCCGTACTCGAAACGGCCTGCCCGTTTAGGTCAAGCTATCTGTCTCCTTATAAATTCCTGTGTGGTGTACAAGACGAGCGGGATTCACTGTTGCGCCGTGTTGATGTTGTAGCAAAGGATGTACAGTACAGTAGCAGAAGATGCAGCGATGCAGGAGCGCATCACGATTGGATTTGATTGACACAGCAAGCTCGAAGATGGCTCTCACAATGCGAGCAGTAGGATAGATTGGTTGTGTAAATAGAGCGGCTCTCTGAGTCGTCGGCTCTTGTCCGCTCTCTGCCGCAGGGTGATCAGCCAAAACGGACACTTACGGTGGCCGAATGGAGCGAAGCTAGCGCAGTGCCCAAGGCATGCCGCATATGGGTTGTCGTGTACCTATGTACACCAGGCACACAACACTACATGTGGTGTAGTTGTAGCGTGATGGAGGAGCGGTGGTGGTTGAAGAGACGCGGGACGTGGGAGCGAGGAAGCCCCCCTGTGCCGGCGATTGGATGCTGCGACAGGGAGGCCATGTCGCTATAGGCCGCTATGGGCTGCTATAGGCTGCCATAGCTGGGGCCGCTCCCGCCTATACCCGGCCTCATTGGTGCGCCTTGGGACCGCCCTCCGCGCCCCCTCGTCGTGTCTGGCGCTTACACCAGGTCCAGGTTCTCTGTACAGCACCTATCAATGTGACACCACGACACCCTCTTCTCTCCGAGTCTGGGCGTGATAGGTTCTTCTATCAACACACTCTCTCTACAGCGTGTTACTCGATGCTCTACTGTACATTAGTTTGTAGCTGGATATAGTCTAATCCGCCTCAACGTTCTCGTGCTACGATAATCACACAAAAAAAAAAGCTGCACTTCATAAGTAGGTAGGTAAGCTGTCAGGCGCAACGATCTCCTGCAGTCAGACCGCTTGCCGTACGGGCCGATGCAGGCTTATCCAGCTCTACTAAGACAATCAATCAATAAGCATACCTTGTGTCTGCTAAGCATACCATAGTGTGTCACCTACTTTGACTCTACTCAGCCGACAGAGTAACTTGAAGACAGATCGATAGAAAGATGTCACGCAGATACAGATATCTAAGTGGTTCCTATTCTCCCAAGACGGCTTACCATCGCATGGAACGCGCCAACCGTCCGCAGTATGCTGGAACCCCGCATATCCCATTCCAGTCTACCTTGGTATGCGTATGTACAGGTGCCGGTCTTTCTGTGGACCAGATCCGAAAATAGAACGAAGCATGACGGGTGCCCCATCTGCAAACTCCGGTAGACAGCCGAGAGGTGCTGGCTGCATTGGTGAAATCCTCTTCTGCATAGCGGTCAGATCATGGTGCTCGCAGAGATTAGTGAGTCAGTATTTGCCGAGTGTGTACCGTGCTCGTGATCTATTTACTACCTAAACTACTAGGCACCGCTAGCAGCCTATTAGTAGGCAACGCGAGACGAAGCATGGTGGTACGTGTGCTTGGATAGAATCAAACGGCGTTTAAAGTCGCATCAAAGCTTCTCAGTACCCCAGAAATGAAAATAGACTCGCGTTGAAATTAGCTGGTAACCTAGGCCTATTTTTGAGGCCACCCTCATCTCATGAGCCGGCCGCCTGGGTCGGACCAACGGTCGACCGCGCAACATCCCGCCCGGTAGACCTTGCATAGGAACCAAGCTTTTGAGGGCTATCATACATGACCGAACTAGCTGCTACCTACCAGACGTGTTGATATGAATATCTCGCCCTCATAACGCAGGAGTGCTAGATATAGATCATAAACAATGAAACATGTTGTGATGCTAATTGCGGATACAAAATGTCAACCTGCAAGTAAAGCCGGCTGCCCACGGTGTGTGTCCGTGCTCTCTCTTAAAACTGCTAATTGAAGACTGCATACCAGCAAACAGGGTAAACCTCGTCAACGTAGGGCGATATGCAAAACTTCTGCGTTGCTACCTACTTTGCAGTGAATTTAATTTTAGGAACCGGTAGCCGCCCATCGCCGGGACGCTCCGCAAGACTAGCGAGAATGCAGAGTGAAGATCAAGCCCGCCTGGTAATCTGGTATAGCGTGACTTCGTCACATGTGCTAGGCGTCGTGACCCAATAGATCAAATCTCAAGTGGCTCTTCGAATCGAACTATTTAGCATAGGTGAAGATGCATAATTAGCATGACATCGTGGTGTTCTAATATTGTTATTCCCTGGTGCCTAGCTTCAAATTCACACACTGGGTGTAGGTAACATGTTGAGTAATTACGACAATCTGAATAATGAAGTTCTCAGATTGGTTGTAGCCCATGCTGTCGAGCGTTTCCTAAAAATAGTATTTATAGTGTAGATCGTGGAGTATGCAGTCACAGGGCCAACCCTTACGCATCAACCAGCACACAAGTTATGACGGTTCTTACGCGCGCAAAAGGTATGGAGTGCATAAGTAGCTCTGAAATGCATATTCCATTCATGAGCCTCCGTTGTCAAAACACGCCCTTTTCTTAAGTACATCTTGTCTGATTCGCTACACGACGCCAGCGCCGTTGTTCTTCGAGGATTTAAAGAGTTCCCAACATTGAAAACAATGGAAAACGCCATCTGCAAGAGACCACAGCATATCTAGCTCCGTAACAGGAACAAAAACGAGGCAAACAAATACATCCCCTATAATTCGAACGCAGGCAAACAGCACTGATTAAATATTGGAGGACTCGTTCGGCAGCCGAACAGTGTCATCCTGTAATACCCAATCGCCTTTGCTGTCTCTTCTTAGACATACTCTCCTTTGTCTGGCATTATGAATTGAGCTGCCCTGGTTTCCTAGCTCTCCCTTGCGAGCGTTCTTTTCGAGCCCATAATACAACAACTGAAGGACCGATAACTTCCAGGCGCGCGTCAGATACATCCCTCGAATACTGTCGACCAATGTATGAGCCAAGACATATAGAGTAGCTAGCTAGTACTATGGCCTCCGGAAAAGAAAACCATGGCATGTCGATTTGTGTACAGATTTGTGTACAGACAGCAGCCTGCATAATGGTTCCGTAGGCTCTCCCGGGATGTCCATCACTGCCGTTCCCGGTTTCCCTCAAGACATTGGCAATCACTATAGCAGTGTTGTCCATAGCCGTTGAGATTTTGCCAAGTGGATCCATGAGGTCACGCATCGAATACCAGGGCAGATGAAAGAAATGTTCCGCCCAGAAATCTCCCAGCGTCGAAGGCACGCCTTCTAACCAATGATTGCTTTGTACAGGAAATAGTTCCTGGAACGACCCTGTAAATCCATACTAGCAATCCATATGCCTCATTTGCCTATTGCTAGGCCTGCGTGACGTTTGGGAATGATTGATTCCTGACCCATTCTTGTAAAATGGATCAATATAGGGCCCGTATGTAATATTAGCACACGGATAAAACCAACAATTTGAGTAAAAATGAGTAGATTTGTTCCTGAGGTCTGTTAGTACAGTATCATCGACTTTCATAGGCATATTGTAGGCGTGTTGAATCAAAGAAATGTTGGGAGACCTAATGCCCGACAACGCGAGAATTATTAAACCCGCTCTGGCCTGGAAGGTAGGGTCTCGCGCAATGTCGAGATCCCATCTATCTTTAATAGTCTCGAACGTCCAGTAACTATTAAAGTATGTTTCCTGATGAGTAGTATAATCTCCAAATGTTACACGTAGGTGACACCTGTACGCTGTTTCGTATGCCGGCTTCGGTGAACACCTTCGGCTGTACACCTCTGTACACCTTCGTATTCGCGCATGTCTTATTAGTATTGAACACGAAGCTATTCAGCCCTCGCTTGTTTGAGTCACTTGGTATAACCATGGAGGTTAGTCATCTTGGGAATCTCTGTATATAGAGTCAGGTTAGGCCAAGTTGGGTCAGGTCCGAAGGAGTAGATCCAAGGACCTAGTCAAGACCTTGAAGATTATTATTCAATTGAAGTCATTCTTCCAAGCCCAATACAGCCCTTGTGATACCAAAACACTGAGGCATGAGCCCATTAGATAGGTCGCAAGTAAACTCTCCAATTACCATGTCTGGGGCTAGACGATCATCTGAGGTACGGTCATATTTTAGCCACCGGCAGTAAGAGCTTTCCGCAGTTCGGAATCCACAATCACGTAATCCATTTTCGGACCCATATCGACGCACTTACTACAAACGCCCAGTGACGACTAGGATATTCCATCAGTTGCTCGAATGTACAATTTCCAGAAGGACAATGGGATGATGATTGTTCATTTCTTGTATCTCGCCTTCTAAAGAGAGCCTGGGCTGTGGCATTATCAATGTTGGGTAGTGCTGGCATCCGACAGTCGCTGGTGAAGGTTTGAGCAATTCGTACCCAGGCATCTGCGGTTGAATCCGCCTTGGTACATGGAACACTTCGTATAGCTTGCTGTATAAACGTGTTTATTCCCAGGGATAGTACCAGCACTATGGCCGCTATCGTTGAAGGATGCGTAAGCCTATCAGTTATAATATTGGCATGAGCAAGAAAGTCGAGCTTACAGCCGATGTACTCGAGCTAAATAATTTAGTGATCCCCAAGGTCCTCGGCTAGCTTGATCAAGGAACTCCAGATGATATAAAGGGCGCGATCCCTGAAACCAAGACCACCTCGAATGACCAATGACTAATGATTAGCGAATTAGCTAAAGTCTTCCTCATTGATACCTAGAAGGGTCACGTACCCTCTTCCAGGATGATCAGGAGTAGCGATCTAATGATCATTGCTAATAGAGCTACGAAAGCGCTGAGAGCGATATTGTACGGCCAATTCAGCTGCTTTTCTCCGTCATATTTGGCAAGGACAGCAACTATAGCAGCGGATAGGGAGATGGCGACGAGTAAAGCGGCAGTCTCCCACCCCCATAAACATCAAGGGATCCAACGAGCGGCTCTGTGATCGTCGTCTCTTTGATGTGCTTTGGGAGGTGATGTCTCAATGTTAGGTGCCGGCTCTAGGGCGGCAGTTCCGTCCATACTACCAGCGGTGAAACTAGCATCTCCACGAAGGCAAGTGATCTCACTCTGCGTGTCATTTTGTCCTGACTCAGTCGTTGCCAATTCGTCGATGAATATACCCAGCTCTACCTGTTTAAGGTTTAGACTCAAAGGCCTATATATAGGGAGTTCCTGCCATTGTCCTACTTTCGATGGGTAACGTTTTTCACGGATAGACTCTTGATAGCTAAAGGAGAATAGAAAAAAGAATCGGAAAAGTTACAAAATAAAGGATGCTACAGGTTATTGCGTTTCAAATATTGTAACAGCACATACGACACAACACCAAGCGGCTTGCGCTGTCATTCTACCGCCCCCGACATCATCAAAGTAGATGCAGCAAGCACCAACGTCGCTTTCTGCACTTTCTTTCACCCAGAGGCATGTCCTACAGTATCCTTGATCAAGTCCTACCTACACCTTTGGCCGACTCGATGGAATCGTAAATATCTAGGTTGGAGTGCGGTACTACGTTGGAGGGCTTTCATGCCTCGGGCCTTAACCTGGGTAAACTAGATTAGTCTCTCCGCTTGTTCCTACTGGAGTCGAACGGACGGAAAGGTTGTGAATTGCTTGACTCTACCTACTCTGACATAAAGATAAAAAAACCCAGGTGAAACAGGGGCAATCATTCTGACGCTTTACTGCATCTTACTAACGCGGGTGCATCTCAACAATAAAAAATTGAGAACTAATTCGCGCCATGAGTCGAAACGAAGGGGGGCAGCGCAAAACAGAAAAAGATGCATCAGCCGTGAATCGAACACGGGGCCCATCGATGGCAACGATGGATTTTACCACTAAACCACTGATGCGACAGCACGTGGAAACAAGCCCACCCTGGAATCATATGATGTTGAGCATCTATTCATATCTATAACTAACATTAACTTTGCAATGGAACACCAGCCACCTATCAGCACCACACAACCGCTTTCTTGCAAAAATAAAGATTGATTATATGTTTACAGTGTCAACAGTCTTGTCCTGGAGAAAACTCCGGAATTCGCAGAAATCTTTCTGTTATGCCCATGCGTGCCGAGATAAGACTGTTGGGTTTATTATTTTGTAAGCAATGGAAGATGGAAGTGGCTGGTGTCGACGGGCCGATATTGCGCCGACGAGAAGAATGGACCCATAGCAACTAACTAACAGCCCCTCTAGTGAGAAAAAAAAATCCTGCTCTTTCTACAGGCCAGCGTGTGGGCTTAAATAGCTAACCTAGTCCCTGGCACAAAGAACTTCTAGAGCTTTCGGCGGCATCCAAGCTTCAACCATCTAAAGAGAGACAGTTGACTTGTGAGCCCCCCATGTCGTCAATTCTCTCCCACCAACACCACCAACACCGTCACCGTCATCATCACCATCATCACCTTTGGCCGCCTGCGCTCACCGGATGATAACCGAGTAGCCACCGTGTCTCACCTCGTCCCGTCCATCTGTTCATTCATTGCATTGGTATGTGCCTCTCTGTCTTCTCAATTGCGCTTGTACTTTGTTTTATTTTGTTGTCTTGTCTGTTGGTTTGTTGGTTTGTTTGCTTGTAAGCATTCGAACCAGGCTTGTCTAACTTCAAGCCTGCTCTCTCTCTCTCTCTCTCTCTTACCCCACTCCAAACCGCATGCAGCGTTTTCCCTGATGATCTCACCAGCTGGCACCAGTCATAGAGCGACTTGTACTCCCTTTCATTGATGACCAATATGCTGAGGTCCTCTGAGACCGTTATCTGACTATAAACGCTTGCCTTGTTCTCTCTACCGTGCCTCAATCCGTGATCCTTCACTCCGTATCGCCGCTTGCTGACGCGAACACTGGCCATACAGCATCTTCAGCGAATACTTCTTTTTGCCAATCTATCGCTCCTGCCGCTTGCGTCACAATGGCTCTCCACAACCCCAACAATTGGCACTGGGTTAGCAAGAACACCTCCCAGTGGGCGCAGGAGTGGTTCCAGGAGAATCTGACCCAGCTCGAAGCTCAAGATGGGGAGGTCACAGCCAAGATCAGCAAAGTGCTCAGCATGGACGGAGACGTGGATGTTAGTCAACGAAAGGGAAAGGTCATCACCATCTATGACGTAAAACTGGTGCTTGAATATTCGGGTACGCTCCGGAATGCCATACTGCGTAGTCTTAGACCTCACGTCTAACGACATCTAGGCTCTGCACCCGAGGCGGATGATGTTTCGGGTACCATCACTATACCTGAAGTCGCCCATGATACTGAGGAAAATGACTTCGTCGTACGTATCTGCTTGTCATCATCATACGGACAACTTCCCGTATTAACATCGTCCGCAGTTTGACATCGATATCCATTCCGAGTCGAAAGAGAAGCAGCCCGTGAAAGATCTGATTCGCTCTAAGCTTGTGTCGCAATTGCGGAAGGAGCTTCTGAAATTGGGTCCCGCTATGATTGCTGAGCATGGGAAAGATATCCAGCACGCTGCTGACTCCAACCCGTCAAGTGGATTCTCGACACCAAAGGTCTACGCGCCCACGGGCACACCGGCTAGGTCTGAACCCGCCGCAAGCACTCAGAAGAATTCTGGTAGCACTGTCAATACTACGAGCTTGTCCGAGCAGGAGGAGTTCAGGACGACTGCCGCCGAGTTATACCAGACCTTCACCGACCCGCAGAGACTCGCTGCCTTCACGCGCGCCGCTCCAAAGAGATTCGACGGCCCCAAGGTCGGCGGGTCGTGGGAGCTGTTCGATGGCAACGTTGCTGGTGAATACAAAGAGCTGCAGGAGCCCACCAAGATCGTCCAGACTTGGCGGCTGAAGCAGTGGCCGGCCGGCCACTTTTCGCAACAGTCCCTCTCCTTCGACCAGAACGACATCGATGGCGTGACAGTCTTGCGCGTTGAATGGACTGGCGTTCCCATCGGCCAAGAAGAGGTCACGAAGCGAAATTGGGATGAGTATTACATCAGGTCTATTAAGAAGACGTTTGGGTAAGTACTACTACCACATGGTCTAGTCTACACAATGTCCCCCGCTAACGTATTTTCAGTTTCGGAACCATCCTATAGACGCACTTTGACTTTGGTCCAGGCGCTTCGGCGTTGATCAGGTTTGTCAGTACATTGGGAACGGCCACTTTTATGATCATCTCATCGGCGGCGTTAAATCTCAGGGGAACTATAGACGTCAAATGGAAAGCAGGTGCCCCGCATCGATGTTGCCATAGAGACCTACTAGAGAGTTAAAGCCATAGGAAACTATAAGACTTTCGCAATACAAACTGAGAAGTTATGAATCTGCTCGGGATGCGATACCAAATAATATTGTTACATGTGATTTCACGAGCTCAACAATAGTCTTCGTAGGTATATTGGTTCATGCACGGCGGACAGGTGAACGTGCATACATGCGAGTATAGGTACCTAGGTAGTTTATCGAAGGAGTTAGGAGGCTAAGCTAAAGTCACTAGGCTGGTATCCCCCCCCCAAGAAATGCTAGCTTCGAGCGTCATTCGTTAAAAGGCCCTTCAGAGCTAGGCGGACATTCGAGCTTTATGAATTTGATGTTCCATCCCTTTACATAGTTTGGCTCATTCGGAAAAAAGCTGAATTACTCTGTTGACTGATTTTTGCCCACTCTTACACTTTCTGGGCGTCGCTGATGCCGACGACTTCCCCGGTGCTCGTCACCTCGACCTTGACCTTGCGTGTGCTGTACTTGCGCGGGTTGGGCGCCTCGAAGATCTCGGCGAGCTCCTCGAGCGTCTTCCCTGCCGTCTCGACGAAGAAGAAATAGATGATGATCATCTCGATCACGATCCAACCTATGTAGACGATCTATAGTGCCATGGGTTAGTACGATTCTACCGTCCTCTTGCAGAATCCATGAAGTAGGTTTGAAGTGTATGAGGAATTGGGTATGCGGTGCTTGAGCGAGCTCAGGATCAACGTACTATAGAGACGTTAGCTGATTTGGTGGAAGACTTTAAGTGAAGAGTGGGACAGAAAACATACCATATAGTCTCCATCCGATATCCTGGATGCCGATGCTGATGCCGTAGGTATTGACAATGATGGCAATGTTCAGGAACAAGTAGTTGGCACCGGACCCCTTCGCTCGCGTCCTATTGTCAAGACACTCGACAGCGTACAGTGTTTGTAGTGGCGTGAAACCCCACGCGAAGCAGATCCCGAACAAGTAGATCGATACGATCGTGCCGTAGGAGAGGCTGGGGTGGTAGGCGGTCTGCGCGGTGAATGCTGTGAGGAGGATGTAGAACACACACGAGCCTGCTAGACCCCATAGCATCATGGGCCGACGGCCGAGCTTGTCGAGACATATCGCCCCGTACACGGAGGCGATCAGAGAGAAGATCGGGTTGATGGCGTTTATGAGGAGTTGCGTGTTGGTGTTGGTGATTCCGGCGGCTTCAATCATTTCGGGCTAACAGAGGCGTGAGTGAGTGACAGTACTGAGCATTGGGGGAAGGGATGATTTATTACCAAAAAGTATGACACGACGTTGTTACCGCCTAATCCATAGGAATTAGTACGCACTGAGCATGCTCATGAATAGACGCGGGACTTACTCCATTGTCCACTATGAGATTTGCCGTCAGTACCTAGCCTCATGAAAGGCGTTTATGCGACAAGGAATGTTGAATTTGGCTTACATGAAGGACATGCTAATGACCATAGCCAAGCGGTAGCGAGCAGCTCTCGTATTGAGTAATTCCCGGAAGTCCCACCAGGGATTGTCGTTTTTGCTGGTATGGTAATCTTCGAGGACTTCTTGGTATTGGAGTTGAACAAGCGGGGAGTTGGGATCACCTTCGCCGTGATACTTCGCGAAGATAGCGAGTGCTTCTTCTGCTCTACTTCTTGTCAGCTGCGTGGGGTTGGCCAAAGCTATTTCATCTTCTTACCTATCCTTGTGGATAAGCCATCTCGGGCTCTCCGGGAAGAACAAGATGCAGACGGCGACCACGGCGGGAAGTCCGGCCTGGACAACTGTAGGAGTCCTCCACGCCCACGAATTCTTGATGTGCCTGCGATATGTTAATCGAAAATCTTCCTCGATTACAATGGATTATCTTACAGGTTCGTGCCATAAGTGGTCCAGCCAGCAATGATATTTCCAACCCACCAGAAGTTGTTGTACCTATAAATAGGTTAGTGTCCGCCAGGGCTGTTATGTTTAAGTCGAGTTGTCACTTGCATCCCGGCCATAGCTCCCCTATACGCTGGGTGAGCCAACTCCACGGTATATGTAGGTCCTGCCGCTGAAGCGATAGACGCTCCGAATCCGAGGATGAATCTACCACCAATGAATTGCCCTAGATGATTGGCGGAAGTTCTATAAAAATTTCAAGGTCAGAGGTCGCTTCTTATTAATGAAAAAGAGGGTTGAAGTGGGATATAAGCACAATCGCTCTGCTCAGATATGAAGAGGACGGCGTAGGGGAAACCGACTGTATAGCCGTTCCAATTAAAACGATGATGCAGCCGATGAAAATACACCATCGACGACCATATCCATCCGCAAAGAAGCCGCAAACTAGACGAGTGGTTTAGCACTGTATAGGGTGTCTATTGATTCTATAACCCTACTCACAGGGGAAGCTCGCAATCTGGTAGAACGTTAGCATATGGTTCAATTCGGCAATGGCAACCAACCTACTTGACCGATCTGATATATAATGAAAATGATGCCAGTCGTCGACCCCGCTCCGTTTAGGCCAAATGTCTCTTGGTAGGTGTCCATCGCATTGATGGCGCCCATGAGCGAGCTGTCGAAGCCGTTCATAGTCGAGACGAGGTAGCCGATGCCCATGATCACGTACAACCGCAGCATACCAGGTGAGAGGAGGTTAGGCTTCTGCTGAGCGACGGCAGCCTCTAGGGCCGCTGAAGCGGTGTTGATCTCATGGGTCTCGGGATAGTGCTTCTCATCGGCGACCGAGTCTGTCTGTTTCAGACTGTTCTCCATGGTAGGCGACATAGTCGATACTCTCTAGCAACGCAGCTCAAGGAACTAGGACAGCAAAAAGCCTGGTCGCTCGACGGCTACATGCCCAAGACAGCTGGGCAAAGGTGTATGGCGTTGTGAAGAAACTTGGCATAGTCGAACGAGGGGCGTCATGCTTATAACATGCTTGACATGTGCTCGGTCAACAACATTCCGACCGAGCCCTCGTTCGATCACTCATTGGGCGACATGACCACAAAGACATGGCATTTGATTGGGAAGCGCTTCTGTAGCACAGCGGCGGCAGACCGTAAGAGGATTAGTACAGGCCACCGACAGCATGGGATAGCAAGCTCGATGTGCGGAGATGCTGTTGGGGAAATCTGGGCCAGCGTAACATCGACTGAGGACAAAGCATCCAGGCCATCTGGTATGGATCTGTGTCTGGAGAACGGGTGATTGATATTTCTTGGTTCTCCGCCCTTCAAAACCCCGCATAGTGAGCGCAGACAATTCACCTAACAATCGTCATTGGGAGTCGTTCTGCCAGACATGAATCGAGGAGAGAAGAGTACCTAAGTAATACCTACTTAGTAAGTAGATATGAAATATCATCTACTCCTATATGAATAACACCGTGGTGATTTCGCTATCGCTTTATTCTTTATATTATTTTCATATAAAATCGGATTCGACACGTATATAAGAGAGCCAATCAGAGACGATTCTTGACCCCCAGATCTAATGGCCGATGCTACTACTTTCTGAGACTAGCCCAAGTCTTGGTGTCGGCCAGTGCCGGCCGGCTGCCTACAACTAGCCTACGCTAAGAAGGTACAAGTACACGCTGTAAATACACTAAAATATCGGGCACTAACTCCAGGTAGGAACTGGACCTCCGCACTTCCAATGATCATCAGGCGCTGCACTACGTAGGTAACAAGGCAACGCTGTCGTGGAGAGGCCTTCGCTGGATCGACCATCTCTATCATTTACGTTACTGCTTGAATACTGCATCAGACGATTCATTTACAAACCTTTTCTTTGCGAGAGTATCCGCAAATCGTCTTATCATCCAATTGGGTGTTTTTTCATCTGTTTGAAGTCATTTTGAATATCGTTCTACTATCTCTATTGTATACCTCTCGCCGTCATTGAACTCCTAGTTAGTCTAGGTCTATATTCTCTAATGGTTGCTGGATAGACCTAGCCTACCTAGCCTTTGCCCTCAGATATCGAAACTCTGGCGCATACGTAAACTGATACCTCTGTCAATATACTCTACATTCTTTGCTGTCATTCCCAATTTTCCGGCGATTCAACATGCCATTTAGCTCGGGTCACCGTGGATCTCGCATGGGGAACAGGAGGGCTATCCGCGAGCGCGACCGCTTGCATGTCGACTTACAGCTGACTAGCCCTGCTTTAGAGACAGACGCAGCGAGCTACTCGGAGCAGGCCTCCTCGGAAATCAAGCCCGACCATCTCCCTCATTGGAGCAACCTCAAGGTTATCCATAAAAACGCATTACCACCCCGTAGTCACTTTCACTTGTACAATACTGAGGAGGACGCCCTTGCAGGCGATGCTGGTAACAAATCTCGTGCGGCCTTGCTTTCCGGCACATGGGGTTTCCATCTCTCGCCCAGCCCTTTCAAAGGGCCTCGCGAATTCTATAAGCCTGGCTTTGACTATAATGGCTGGGAACTCATCAAGGTCCCGGGAATGTGGCAATGCCAAGGCTTTGGCAAAGGACCCCAATACACCAACGTGAACTACCCCTTTCCGGTCGACCCTCCACATGTGCCATATGACGACAACGAGTGCGGCCGTTATATTCTGCAGTTCGAAGTGCCCGATCGCCTCAAAGATGGCGGAGTGTGGAGGCTTCGTTTCGAAGGCGTCGATGCTGCGTTCACGGTCTGGGTGAATGGCAGAGAGGTTGGCTACTCACAAGGGTCACGAAACCCCAGTGAGTTCGATGTGTCGGCTTTCCTTGATCTGAATGGAGAGAACATATTATGTGTAGAAGTATATCAGCGGTGTGACGGAAGCTACCTTGAAGACCAGGTTGGTGTAAGCTTCCTCACCCAGTCAAATATCCACTAACGTTCAATTGCGCTAGGACCAATGGTGGCTAAGTGGAATATTCAGAGACGTCTGGCTTCATTCGTTTCCCTCATCTCATTTAGAAGACTTTCACGTCCAGACTCTCCTGGATGATGATTATGTGGATGCAGACCTGATCGTCGATGTCAAGGTGAACAAGCCCAATGAGGCAGTATCGATGAAGCTCCTTGACTATGAAGGCAATTTGGTCACCAGTCAGGAACTGCCCCTAGAAACAAATGCTGGAAAGTTTGACTATCGCATGAGTAATCCTGAAAAATGGACCGCAGAGACGCCATATCTATACACGCTGGTGCTGCATATTCAGGGCGTTTATATCGCACAAAAGGTCGGGTTTCGCCGGACGGAGCTTATCCAAGGTGTATTTTGCGTGAACGGAAACCCTATCAAGATACGCGGCGTCAACAGACATGAGCATAATACGGAATCAGGGAGAACTGTTCCCTATGAGGCGATGCTTCAAGACTTCGCAACCATGAGGGCCTTCGGCATTAATGCGATCCGCACATGCCACTATATCGACGACCCCAGATTCTACGAGGTAGCAAATGAATTAGGATTCTGGATTCTGGATGAAGCTGACCTGGAATGCCATGGCTTCGGAGAGGTTGGCGGTGACCCTGCGAGTTATCTTTCGGATAATCCTGACTGGACAGAAGCATATGTTGATCGCGCGCTCCAGATGGTAGTGCGTGATAAGAACCAACCTTGCATCATCATGTGGTCTCTGGGAAATGAGGCATTCTACGGAAGAAACCATCAGGCTATGTACGACGAGATAAAGAAGATCGACCCAACGCGATTGATTCATTACGAAGGCGACCAAGAAGCGAAGACCGCTGACGTCTTTAGTAGAATGTATACCTCTACGGACGCGATGATCAAATACGCTAGAGAGGAGAAATGGGATAAGCCATTTGTCATGTGTGAGTTTGCTCATGCTATGGGCAACGGGCCTGGTGCGGTTCGAGAGTATATCGAGGCATTCTACAAATACCCTAGGCTTATGGGTGGATTCGTATGGGAATGGGCGAACCATGGATTACTCACCGAAACCAAAGACGGCCAGAAGTTCTACGGCTATGGTGGTGACTTCGGCGACGAGCCGAATGATGGCAACTTTGTGATGGACGGCCTCTGTGACTCGCAGCACTTCCCCGGCCCAGGCCTTTCAGAATACAGTAAAGCTATCGAGCCTGTTCAAGTCCTGAGCGTCGATGGCAACCAGGTGAAGATCATCAATCGCTATGATTTCCTCACTCTAGACCACCTTGAATGTTATTATGAGGTCATCTCCGATAGGTATCAACACATTGGACGAAATGTCCCCATTCCACGACGCGTCAAGCCGCATACTGAAGCTACCCTGACACTTGGTGGAATTTTTACGACCCTGAAGGTGGGTTTGACGGAGGCTTGGTTACAACTAAATTTTACAGTACGGTCCGATTCAAGATGGCAAACTCCCAACCGTGTTGTGGCCCGTGGACAGGTGCAACTTAATCCGCCCAAGTCACTAACCCATTTGAAAATGATGGCATCGCCACATACACCAAGTCGTCCGGTCATTCAACGCAAGGACGACTTCATCTACGCTACCGTTACTAGCGGTACAACATTCGGCTTTGACACGAACACCGGGACACTGTCTTCCCTTACAAAAGCCTCAAACCCGCGGCTAAACCTCCTCACCACTCCGTTCACGCTGGACTTCTACCGCCCATTAACAGACAATGACCGTGGGGGGCCGTTCGGGCAACAGTGGATAGATGCCCGCTTGAATCAGACCCGGAACCATTTCAAGCAGATCCTCATCGACGAGACGGACACAGCCTGCACCATCGAAGTGAAAAGCCGCGTCGCGCCCCCCGTACTTGCCTGGTCCGTAGACACTACAACGACATACACGATAACCTCTTCGCACTGCAGCGTGCGCGTCCGAGCGTGTCCCCAGGGGCGTCTTCTTCCCGAGACCTTCGCGCGCTTCGGATTATCCTTCGGGCTGCGCAAGCTCTCTATCGTAGAGTGGTTCGGGCGCGGCCCGCAAGACTCGTACGCCGACAAGAAGCATTCGCAGCTCATGAACACGTGGGGCTGGTTGGCGAACGCAATGTTCTACGAGTACGAGTTCCCGCAGGAGGCCGGGAACAGGACGGACGTGCGCTGGGTCGAACTCCGCGAGAAATGGGGCGACGATGAAGAAGGTCGGTTGCTGCGCGCGCGCTTCGGGGATCACGAGGGTGCCAGCTTTGCTGTCATCCCGTATACCGCGAAGGATATTGACGAGTGCACGCACCCTCACGAGCTGCATGCCCAGAAGCGTGAAGATTATATTGTTCGCTTGGATTGGTTCCATCATGGCTTGGGCACGGGGAGTTGCGGACCCGCGACGCTGCCTGAGTATCAGCTTAAGACGGATCGCGGGTTCGATGTTGAGCTTTTACTTGACTAAGTAGACTCTACTTTTGGAACCGCTACCGAAGAAAAGGGCGGGATACACGATATGGCAGGATAAATTGGTGAGCATCGGGATCTTGTTTCGTCTATCTAGTGCATAAGCTAGTACAGCATACGTATGAAACCAATTGGAAGCTGGAACAGTGTTTGTGTAGAAAGGTCGATTTCCTGAAGTGATGCTGACAATATCAACCCCGACTAATCTTATTCATGAATTCCACCAACCGCAGTCAAGAATGGCCCATTGTGCTTCTGATCTTTGGTATTCCTAATTTCCAAACTCCACAGGTGCCGTATCCATACTCGGTCCAGCGATCACCCGGCAGTTCCGCTCTCTGAAGCCCTGAGCCCTGACGTACGGCGTCAAGCCCCTTATCGTCCAGTCTGTTCGGCAGAGAACAAGGCCGCCATTTGCCTCTATCTGTTCATATACCAGGTTGCCGGTGACCGAGGAACGTTCTTAGGGAAAGGGAAGGTAGCCGGATCCTGGTCTACATGCATGTCTCATCGTCATCTACCATGCTAAGTAGTTCAGGATACTTCTTTACAGAATTTATAAGGGGATGAAAGCTTAGGAGATGTGGCTCCCTCAGAAGTGTCATAGCCCCTCGCGTAATAACACCTTTATGGGGATTGATGATCGTGCTCTTGCAAGTGCTGGCGTAATGGTTATCGTCGGTTTGTCTAGGAACGTGGATCAAGGACTAGAGTATTTGTGCGAGTATTTAGGTGTTCAACCTTCACGCATAAAGAAACTGAATTGGGGTGACAGCGCTTGTTAGCAATTAACTCTCCGCGTCGAAGATGACAGTACGTCTTCAGGTAAATTTTCTTGTGAGGAAATAGCTGCTGCCAGTCATTGGGCTGTAGGCTGTCGACCCTCTATCGATCTTCTCGGTTACCTTAGTCGGGATCAAGTTCTCTAGCTGTAGAGAATTCATGGCTACTCTTGCCAACTTGAAAGCTCGTTGGTCTGTTATTTAATAGCGGATGGTCTAAAACAGTCAATAAAACGACCTAATAGTGAGAGGAACTAACTCTAGGGGTTAGATACGTTAGGCATTTGGCGAACTGTGTCGTTAAACACCCGAGAAGAGCCGATGGTGTGGAAAAGAGGATAGCAAGCTCCGTCGAAGAGACCAGCGTTCCCTCCGCACCCTCTCATGCACCTTCTCATAGTCTTTGCTCTTTCCCTCGTCCTCCCTGCGCCTACCATGATCTCCTACTGTGATAACCTATTGTCCCTCACATAGCTAGACGTTGCTAGACAGGCAGGGGCATACTGGGTAGGGGGTTGACGTCAACGAGCGCCCCGAATGGAAACTCTTCCCTCTCCCCGACGAGTATCTCCAACCCATACATGATGTATGTACTGAAGCCTCATCGTTAGGTACCTACCTACCCAATCCACCTAAATACCTCAGGTATCCATTCATGTTCCTTCAGTACTACAGCCTACCAGCTAGTAGTCTTCCCCATATTTGCTCGTATTGGGGCGTCCAAGTCATTTGGCTGCGCCTATAATGACATTATCTTGCGTTATTGTTTCGAACAGCGCAATATCCGGAGAGCTTATACCGGTCGGTATTTTACCCTTTTTTCTGTGAGTGGACATAACCAATATTCAAGAACTCACGTCAGGGCGACGGGGAAAGTATCGGGCGAGAGCAACATCGGAACATTCCTTCTCCTTTCCCGGGCTCGCTCAGTTATGACAGATTGAATGTTTGACGCGGCCAAGCCTAAATCCATCTACTTGACGCCCGGGCAAGGCCGGGGTTCTCACGGTCAAACAGCACCTCAGAATCACCCAATAAGGTACAAGAAACCCCTGTTTTCCCTCCAATAGCCTCATCCAGAACACCCCAACTATGCCGTCCATTTTCGCGCCAATGCCGTTCGTACATGTTGACGTCTGCCACTAGGTTTCGTCCACAGTGCTACCCTCCAATGCGTTCTGTACTAGTGTATACCCCAGGTTCTGCCCCTGTGTTAGTGCTGCCTTGGCGGCATCAAGTACGCTGCGTTACGAGATCACATTTTCACCCTTACCTTGATGAACGAACTGTTGAGATAGGATCATGCGCAAACAACATACGATCTCGAGCATTGAAACACGTACTCATGTCACGGAACTCACTGGGACACCTGGTGGCCTCACCCTACAATCTGGCAATGGAGTGTATTTACGTAGTGTTTCGAAAAGCTCTAGCAACCTGTAATTAGCAAGCCAGGATGTCGATCTCCGATACATACGTGCATTCATTCCTATTGTACGGCTTCTGTGCAGAGCCAAGAAACTAAGCCCCAAAGCCAGTGCGTCTGATGCCTGCTAAACCTACATTTAATTATCCCAGAATGACGCCTTTGAAACGCAGTTACTTTGCGATCCGTATCAAACAAAGTAAGGATGTGCACTCAGGTCCCAATTCGTGTTATGTAATTCCACGGGATCGCGGCAAGGATCAGTGAGAAGGACTCTGGGGATCCATGGCTACTGCTGATTCGAGGATAATTGTTTTATAGATTTGTCCTTGAGTTCGTGAACCGTGGAGGACCCATTGTGAAGAGCGGAATAATAGAAACAAATATTGATATAGCCTGTGCCGCGAGCCACGATGCGTATAAAGAGATCATGGAACCCAAGACAGAGAACGAGTATAGGTTCATAGATCAGTCTACCAACAGCCTAACATTCTTAAGCTCACCTTCAGAATCCAACAGCTTTGCTCTTCTCTTCACCATGAGGTTCACATCTTCTGCTGCTGCCGCCTTGATGGCAACCTGCGTTTCCGCAGTTCCTACCCGTACTACAAACCAGGCGCGCGACGCTGTTGTCCAGAAGAGGGCTGCCATCACCGATGCTGCGGATGTTGGTTACGCTACTCAGAATGGCGGGTATGAATTTACCCGCAGACCATTTGACTTGAGCTAGCTGTACTGATTCTTCATCAGTACCACTGGTGGCGCTGGCGGCACTACGACCACCGTCTCGGATCTTGCGTCCTTCACTGCTGCTGCTGAGGCCGACGATGCCTACGTCATTGTCGTAGATGGAGCCATCTCCGGATCTTACCAAACGCGAGTAGGCTCCAACAAGTCTATCATTGGAGTGAACGGTGCCAGTAAGTTGCCCTGGACCAACTCATACATTGTAGAATAACATGACTGATGTTTCCCCGCAGGCCTTACGGGTATCGGCCTCTACATCAAGGACCAGAGCAACGTCATTGTCCGAAACATTGCTATCTCCAAGGTTCTTGCCGATGTTGGCGACGCGATTGGCATACAGGCGTCGACGAACGTCTGGGTTGACCACGTCGACCTCTCGAGCGACTTGGATCACGACAAGGACTACTATGATGGTCTCTTTGATGTTACCCATGGTAGTGACTATGTCACTCTCTCTAATAGCTACATCCATGATCACTTTAAAGCTACTCTCATCGGCCACAGTGACTCCAACGCCAACGAGGACACTGGCCACCTCACTGTCACCTACGCCAACAACTGTGCGTAGCATCCCCACTTGTTCATCTGCGTAGAGATCCTAACACTTTGTTTCCGCAGACTTCCAGAACCTCAACAGCCGTGGACCCTCGGTCCGCTTCGGCACCGCCCACATCTTCAACTCTTACTACCAGAACGTCAACGCGGGTATCAACACCCGCCTAGGCGCCCAGGTTCTTGTCGAGAGCACTGTTTTCGACAACTGTGGCGACAATGCCATCTATTTCGCCGACAGCGATACCACCGGATACGCCGTTGTCAACGACGTCGACCTAGGTGGCAGCACCAACTCGGCTCCCGAGGGAACTCTCACCAGCGTCCCCTACAGCTACGACCTTCTCGGATCTGGCAATGTCGCCGCCGCTATTACAGGCGGAGCTGGTGTCACCCTTTCCTTCTAAGCGCAATGCAACAGAAAGATTATGGGGAGCATGGGGCAGTATATATGAAAATGGTAGAAAGGGAGACCGCGGAGGGCCAGAGGAGCGAAGGATATAAGATTCATTCTGTCAGGTATATATTTTCTGGATGTGGTCAACAGAGTGCTTGTCCTTGTTGCCCTTCCTTTTGTTGATAGCCTGTATATACCGCATTCCCGGATGCACCTAGCTAATCAAATTGCACATAACCTTATTAACCCTACAATGTCAGAACCACCACACGGGGAGCCGCGAAAGTAATATGTAGAGGTGAGGTCAGCTCTAACAGATAGACATGAGCACGTGACCGAATACTGTAAGTCGAGGTAGGTAGTATGGTACCTACACTGAATGCCTGTGCTGGGCGAGGTCATGCATGGATGATACCAGCATGGAAGTTGACTGTTACCAGTGGCTCTTAGTAAAGTTAGTTAGTTGCTCATATGTGCCCTGTTACAGTTGACACAACTGTCAAGCTGCAGGTTGGATGGGTATGAAGGCCAAAAACCGTGATGGATTAGGACGGGCTGACCGAACCCAGCTGACCCGGACGCCGGGTATGTAGCCTGGCACATCTCGCAGCTCTATCTGATCAGCTGTTGTTGCCAGACACCCCGTACCTTGGGCGGTGTATTTCATCATCTTAGGACGTTGCCGTCTGTCTGGCTTGCTGAGATCACCGATCTGCTTGTGACACGTTGTCAACTGGGTCTGGAATAATGTTGCGGCTTCTGAGATGTTAATTTGCATCGTAATGCGGATGAGTAGGTATCTTGCCGTTGAGGTTCCTAACGCATCTAAGCTTAAGATGCGTACGTCAGCTTTCGGCATTGACCAGGGTCTCATGACAGGGATCTCATGACAGGGGTCTCGCAAGCTCTCCTTTACTGTAGCACACCATCTGACGTCTCAGATAAGCTCTTTTGCCTTAACCTTCTAAGTAACTCTTGTCATCTATCAATAGTGAGAAGCTGATATTCTTACCGATACTCACCGGAATAGTATAGAATAAGACAGTAGATGTGGTTTTCTCATCTCTAACATGCGAATCCTGAACCTCAAAGTCGGTCAGCATTTTAGTGTACGACGGCGCCTTGAGCGGAGATACCCGATCCCGAAATCGTCTCGATCCGGCATCTAAGCTCGTCACACATCCGCGGTGATTGGCCAGGCCAGGGAGCATGTTTCTCTATCTGAGAATCTCACATATGCACGCAAGCAACTGGAGTTGAGGGGATCCATGCAAGGCGAGACAAATTGTAAGACAAGCTACTCATGCTGCACTAAGAATCGCACCACGAGAGCCCGAAGTGGAAACAAGGCACCCGCAACTTATGGCAAGCCCAAACGCGAACAGGGAAAGTCAATCTACACTACACGACGACCAGTCACGAAACGCACCCCTTGATTGGTGTAGGGACTATGTAGTAGTGGTACAACATGTCATGATCCATGCTACATATGTACGTCAGCCCCCATGCCAGCCACACGGGAATAGGATGCCCTGGCCCCCACAGCCTGGGGAGGGAGGGAGGGACACAAGGCGGGCAATACTTTAAGCAGGCCACGATAGATACACGGCAGCGAAGGAAACAAAGAGCGAAGACACTCCATATACTGACATTGAGTGTACACTAATACTGTATCCCGAGGAAAGGGGTACGATGCGGTGACCAAACAATCCAGCCATAACACAAGAGAAGAAGTAGGTATATCTCAACTACGTAATACAGACTTGTTCGAGAATCATCACAAGATGGGCTGGCATGGCGAGCATAGCTGGCGCCAGTTAGCTAGCTCACTACGCCTAGACCAGCGCTCACGAACATGCAGATGTAGCTGCTTCGACCAATAATTCCTTGCCAAACGCCCGTATGTCGGCTTTAGGTGTGAGAAGTCAGTCAGTCAGCCTGCAGTAGAGCTGACCTGTCAGTATTCGGCAAGAAAAAGCCAACCCCATAGCCTGATCCCCCATTCCCCATCTGAGCTAATACGCCCTTGCTTATCGTTCAACGGAGAGAAAACTGGGGAAGGTAGTGTAGGGCCATGATATGTTTGCCAGAATTTGTTGGGCTACATAGCCATATCCCTGATCCTTCCCTTCGGGATATTGTCTACGTCAAGCTAGCGGATCAGATGCCCAACACAGGTCTCTTACAATTATAATGACATTCGTGTTTTGACACCGGGTGCCTTGGTATCTGCCTAGAGTTGGGTACACAATGTGACAAGAATGTGTCTCGATGCTGTCATACCCACAACCTCGTCACCGGGACTTGGCTCCCTCAGCTCTGTTCCAACACGGTCAAGCTGGAGAAGAACAAAGCAAGAAAACCTGCGGCATTGGTTACATCCAAGGCAGTCTCCGTCATCCGCTACCTCGTGGCTCTGGCCCCCCTTGGGGATCACTAGTTGCATAAACCGGGTCTGTTCTTGTCATACGTCGTGCAGTGCCACCGACACAATATATATAATGACCGACTCCCAACAGCCGGCATCCTGCTCACTTGGCATTATATACTCACTCACTTCTCTGCTACTCTGCTTCATAACTACTACCCGCTTCCAACATCCAGGTACTCTTTTCAGATAGACACTTTATAGACTATTCATAGCACCCCTCAGGAACACAGCTAAAATGGCACCCCATGTCTGCACCGTCGTTCCCCCTTACTTGCTCAGCGCCCTCGCCGCGAGCGAGCACAATAGCGAAGACATCCGCAAGTCGGCCCACAACTGCCTCGACTTCAGCAGCAAATACGTGAGCAAGCGCCAGCGCGTCTTCGCCGAGCTCACAGCTCCACGAGGCTTGCGGGGCGCCCCCAAGCACCAGCCCAAGCAGCGCATTATCCCAGACACACTACTAAAGCACATATCTGAGTGCGAGGACGTCGACGAGGATACCCGCCAGAGGGCCAAGCATGATCTCGAACACAGTCAGAAGGTTCAGGCAAAGTATCAGCAGGCCCAGGGCATCGCGGCACAGGCGAAGGCTGCCACTGCTGCTGCCGATGATACGCCAGCCGAATCTGAGTCGACGTACCGCGCTGTGTATGATGCCAAGAACACAGAGGACGAGGGCGATCTACCCGGTACCGTGTTGCGTGTCGAGGGCCAGAAGGCTGTCAGCGATGAGGCTGCTAACCAGGTCAGTCCCATACTTCCCTTATCTCCTTTGACATGTTGAGAGAGCACACAATACATCATTAGGGGTATTCGTTTCCTATCGACTTGACTTCCTGAAAAAATCCTGAAACCAGTCCTCTTAAAATAACAATCTACTAACCTACGATCGCCCAAATCAAGGCCTACGACAACGCTGGCAACGTGCTGAGCTTCTACCTTGACATCTTTAACTGGAAGTCGATCGACAACAAGAACATGAATGTCATCAGCTCCGTTCATTTCGGTCACCAATATGAGAACGCGTTCTGGGATCCCGAGATCGCGCAAAGTAAGTATCTGGTGTTTCTCCGGCTTCTTGTAATCACGACCTTACCAGCATTTCTCACTTCTGATTCTTCGACGCTCACAAAACAAAAATAGTGGTCTACGGAGATGGTCACGACTTCCTAGGGAACTTCACCAATGCTGTCGACGTCATTGGCCACGAGCTGACGCACGCCGTGACGGAGCACACCTCGCCCCTCGACTACACAGGGCAAAGCGGCGCCCTGAACGAACACATCTCGGACACCTTCGGCATCATGGTGAAGCAGCGCGTGCAGAATGAGACCGCCGAGGTCGCTGACTGGCTTATCGGCGAAGAATGCCTAATGCCCGGCGTCAAGGGCGTCGCACTGCGCTCGATGAAGGCTCCGGGGACCGCTTATAACGACCCGCGCTTTGGCAAGGACCCACAGCCCGACAACTTCGCCGACTACGAGCAGACGTCTGATGACAACGGTGGCGTCCATCTGTACTCGGGTATTCCCAACAAGGCCTTCTATCTCAGCGCTATCGCCTTCGGTGGCTACTCGTAAGTTCTAAGCCCAGCTTATACACACCTACCCCGGTTTAAATAGGTAATGATCGTGTGTAACTATGCTAACTAACTTTACACCACACAGCTG
The DNA here is from genome assembly GCA_002288965.1 of Xylaria sp. MSU_SB201401. Lineage (NCBI taxonomy): Eukaryota > Fungi > Ascomycota > Sordariomycetes > Xylariales > Xylariaceae > Xylaria > Xylaria sp. MSU_SB201401. The sequence goes on from NPFG01000119.1 coordinate 29,087, forward strand.
GGAGAAGGCTGGAAAGATCTGGTGGGAGACTCTGCAGAGCGGACAGATCCCTCCCAGGTGCACTTTTATCCAGTTTGCCGATGCAACGGTGGACAAAGCTGAGGAGCTCTTTGGTCAGGATGGAGCATCTATTGTGCGCAAGGCCTGGAATGAGGTCGGTGTTGTCCGCAAGTCTTAAAGCAGGAAGAGGAGTCAGTAACCTGAAAGCCTCTGGCTCCATCAATGTTCTAAGGATGCTTTCTGTATGGGTAGTAGTAATTGTTAGGTTAGAAAGCCAGGAAGTGAGCGTGTCTAGATTGGGCCCGAATGGTAAACTCCATACTAACTACGTAATTCTACTCTACAATGTCAATACTAACCTCAATTGTTAAAAATGCAACTGTGATGTATAGTGAAGTTTTACGAGTGTGTCTCGCATATCCTCGTATTATAGGTGATGACCCGCCACGGATGCTCATTTGAACTCCGATCAGAGATGGCAGACTTGGGCATATTTCATTAATATCTTTTCTCAATCTGTCCCTAAATGTGATAAAACAAGTCCACAATTCCTGCGAGATTTCGAATAATAGCTAGCTTAGTACCCCATTAGGGGACCATAGTAGAAAAAGCTGTGCATGTTCTGCCTTGGACTCGAAGTTCTCTGTGCGTTCGGCACAAAAATTCCCAGCAGATGCAACTAGTAGCAATGTTCCAAGTAAAATTCCAGACACGCTGAATGCCTGTGAATTAGAAAATATGAGATGGGGAAACGAGAGTATAGTCGTAAATGTTACTGATGGTCCCTAGTCAATAAAGTTGACCAAACCCCGAAGACTTTCAATTAGCTCTGAGTCATATTCAGATACCCAGGCTGGTTCAGAGTTCTCGAGTTCGTTCGATGAGCTGCTGCCAGTGTCGCTATTTGATTGCTCATCAAAAAGATGAGCAGAGGGACCATCGAAGCGGGAATCGTTGTTTCTGGGAGGGGAACTTGATAGTCTTTCGTTTTCCTCGGGCGGCACTGGTGCAGTTACATCAAATTCCGCCAGAGGAGAGCTCAATGCATTGGCATTCGGCTCTTGATGGCCCTTTGTAAGTGACGAAGGCTGCGAATTTTCGACGATGTCGTCAGCTGATGGCAAGTCAAATCGATCAGACGCTTTTTGTAGTTCATCGACTGTAGTAAAGCTGAGGTTTGGCTCCTAACCATACTCCATACTCTCCTTCAGACTATGTACTACACCGGGATATAAAGTCTCGTCACTAGTCCAGGCCATTGGTGGCGATGCATCCTCGCTCAGTTTTGGCAGCTCAACTCCCTTATTGCTACCAAGGAGCTCATCAAGATTGGGAAGGTCCGACATACTATCATCATAAGTATCATTGAAATGATCATCTCCAGTAGCTGCGTCCATTTTGTCCACATCTGTGGCAGTGAAGGCTTTTCCATCGTTGCCTATATAGTCCCGGTTGATGTCACTGATAGGAGAGCTAGGCTTTTCTCTGTAGCTTTCCGTGGGGCGAGGTGAAATTATCCCATCACCCTTGACCTTCTCGTGGAGTTGTATCAACTTGTGCTTCTGCTTTCGAGTTTTATTAAGAGGCGGTGTTTGCCTCGGCGAGGACGTGGGGTTATTATCACTGGCGTCGCATAGATCGATATATTCAATGTTTAAGAAGCTAGAAGAATCGATGCGTTTTAGTTTAGCTCTGCGCGGTGTGCTGGTATCATTCAACAAGCGTTTCTTTGTTTTCAAAGTCCCTGGAAGGCATACATGGCTCTTATGGCTAGCGTGAGCAGCTTCTGAACCGATGGCCGGCGCGGACAGAGCCGAACTTGCCTTCCAAGTATCGCGATGATCGATAGGTTTATATTCATGTGAACTGTCTGAGCCGCCTAATAACTTTGGTACTTTGGGTGGTCGGTACTTCCCAACCCCTTCATGGCAACATTTGTGACTGCATGGTTTCCCTGACTTCGTAAGACCACCATTGCGACAAGGATGGTTGCAAAGGTATCTGCCATTTTCCATTCTGGCCAGAGTAGATCCACGCTGCCTAATCAGATTGGTATCTTCTGCCAGAAGCTCGTCAATTAGTGGGAAGTCCTCCTCGTCGTTGTTTAGACAGTCCGGCGACATTGAGTTTCGTTCTAGGTGATACAGTCTCGGCGACTTGAGAACTTCAAGCATGGCCTCATCAGAAATGTCTTCGTAATCCTCTTCGATGTACGGCTTATCTGTGTTGGAAGATGTAGGTTCAGTCATTTTTCTCTTAGTGTTCTGGAAAACGGAGGCTGGAATATTAGGCTCCAAAGTAACCGTCACCTGTGTTCCTACAATATTCTCACAGCTGAAGTGGCAGAATATTGTCTGGTTTGGTGCTGCGAGGGCAACGGGGAATTTGAGGTCCAGCCCATCGGATTTTTCCAGGTTCTTCAAACTCCCTCGCCAGAAATATGCAAGATTCCCATCTGATGTCAGGACGAGGAAAGTTAACGCCGGAATCTTGTCCTTCCAATACGGTGCAACTTTATTGTTGCTATGCCACAAATGTGCTCTGACAGTGACTGAAATAGCCTCATCTGATTTAGGGTGTGGTGCGGTCGACTCGATAATATCGGCCTTTAGCGTAAGACGTGGGAATTTTTCCAGGATTTTCTGTACATTGCGGCCGTAAGGGGGATTTCTGCTTGCAATCCGCTCGATATCGAGGATATCTTTGTTTGCCACGTCAAGAACTGAACGTGCCCCAGAGCTTACCCACTTTCGCACGGCAACTGGCCCGAAACCTGGGATCTGAGACAGCTGCGCAGGTTTATCTTCCCAGGCCTGGGCTTCTATAGAGCGATTGAGTTCAAGTGCAGCCTGAGTCCCTAACCCGTCACCTTCGAATGATTTGCAGTCAATCACGCAACGTACGAGGCGCTTCAGACGATCAAACACCATTTTTCGTTCTCTGAGCAAATCTTGGCGGATGAAGTTGGCTTCCTTGTCTGTTGGTAGTTCGACGCCGCCGAGGTAGATTTGGACAATCATGAAGATCTTGTGCCAAGTGAGAGTCACTATTTCTCGTATTGGATGGAGTACAAGAGGGGATTTGTTAATTTCTCGGAAGATAGCTCTCTCAGTTGGCTTGAATTTGAAATCCTTGAATTCGACAGCTTTGCAGATGATGGTGAGCTATATTGAAATCTGTCAACGCGTGATTCTAATTGAAGGAGCCTTTTAATTCCACTCACCATCTCTGCAGCATCAGCAGCTCGAGGTATCGAAAGTAACAGCTTCATTGTATCAAACTGAATCATGTATCTGGACATAGCTTGACCATATTCGGTACAATTGAGTGGGAGCTGTTTGGTCACTAGTTCATTGTCTTGCAAAAGCCTGACGTCCCGCTCACACCACTCCTCCATTTGCTCGTCTGCGCCAGCGGCGTTTTGAACATCCTGGAGGTTGTACAGAGCGGGTGATTGCCGTACTCGCACGCTGAGAAAGGTACCGCTGATCCACTTCTTCGCAGTTTCGATGTCTTGAATTGTTCCAAGCCCGATCTCAGAGTTCAGATGCTCTAGTAGATTTTGGTGGAGCGTGCTTTCGAGGAGTTCCTCGCCAGAAACTAGCTTTTCATACCTTTGGACGTTCGCTGTCCGTGTCATGATGATCGCAACAGCGCGACTGTCGAATTGTGGGCGGCCTGCGCGTCCCAACATTTGCATGACCTCTATATCTGAGTATTCTTGTGGTCCATCGTCGGTGTAATGATTGGTTCCCTTCAAGACGACAGTGTGACAAGGTAGATTTACCCCAACTGCTAGAGTGGATGTACAACATATGAGATGTAACTGACCATTAAGGAATCCCGTTTCGATCGCAGCTCTGTCACTGGCCTCAAGACCTGCGTGATGAAAAGCAACACCGTAGCGAGTGAGCTCCTGTAAATCCTGCGATATCACAGGAATACGGCGGCTTGGGGGTGGCCATGGCCGGTCATCGTTGTGGCAGGTCGACCACCATTCTGTCAGGCATTGAGCTGTACGTTCACAAGATTTTCGTGTAAAGCAGAATACCATTATCGGCTTTCCTTCAGAGTGTTTTCCAATTAGGAGATTCAGTTTACCATCAAGTGATTTTTCAAAGATGAAGTCATTGGGTGCGCCATCATAACCGTATACATGCCTCTGCAGCTTGACTGGTCGCATTTCTTCTCCAAAGACTTCATATCTTGCTGGTTCGAGTTGGTTTTGATGGTCGCGACCAAGCCATACAGCGACATCCTTGATGTTAGGGACAGTTGCACTAATAGCAACAAAGCGAATGTTAGCCCCAATTGTCTTCATTCGGGAGACTACCGCCTCGAGGGTCGCTCCTCGAGTATCCTTTAGAATGTGAACCTCGTCAATGAGCACAAGACGGACTAACTCTAGGAGCCTTCTGTGGTCCTTCCATTTCCTCGTGATAGAATCCCACTTTTCAGGTGTAGTGACAATGATCGTTGCGCTACCAATACGGTGAGCCTCAGCTTGGGAGGTATCACCGGTAAGCTCAACGCAGGATAAGTTCATATGACTAAACTTCGTCTGCCAATCTCTTGTCTTCTCAGAACATAGAGACTTGGTCGGGGCCTGATAGACAATCTTGAAGTTGCCTCCTCTCTGGGTAGACACAAGCTTACAGATGGCCATTTCCAGGATGGCAGTCTTACCAGAGCTAGTAGGCGCTGAAATGACGACGTTGTCGTTAGTGCCGTATACTAAGGGGAAGCACTTTGACTGAACAACATTAAACAGCTCAAATGGGAAGACGGCACGGAACTGGTCAGGTAAAGATTGCCTTGGGTCAACCAGTAATGTGTTATTCACAATCGGTGGTAGACAGGACGCATGGTCGAGGTTGAGCTGAAATTTCTGGTTCCATTTTGGCGTAGCTTTGTCACGATTGAATACCGGCCGTTTCTTTTCTCGGCTTATGCGAATTGAGGGACTCGAGTTTCCAGTCTGCGGAGGAGAGCTGCTTGTGAGAGAGGAGTTGATTGGCGGCGTTGTCTTCGCTATAGCAATGTCAGCCATCTAATGGTTCTCTAGGTTGTCTAGTTATATGCCCTACCAGTGTACAAAGGTTGTGCAAAGAGCTGTCTATCATGCCGGATCTCTTCAGCTCTTCGAGTGCTACTTTGGCTCGGTATCAATTGCGTGGAGGGCAGGTATTGAGATGTTCCGATCTGGGCTAAGGGATTTCTCGCCAATTGCTGATATGGGTACTCTGGGGAAGGATCCTGAAATCCATACATAGGAGATGCACGATCAAACTCGGATGCCCCATCACTAAAGTAGTTCGGAATGCTTTGAAACGGTGATCGGTGGTCAGGGTCCCTAGACATGAAGGGCCTGAAGTAATGACTTGCATCTTCTAGCACGCGACGTAGCCTATCAGAGCTAATATTCAGGGGCAAGGAAACACGCTCATTGGCACCGCCGCTACCGAGAAAGCCTGTCACGCTCGAAGGGTGGTGTGCAGTCTGTGGGTGGCCAAGAACCGTCTGATCTGAAGAGCAGACATAATCAGTAACGGGTGAGCTTACAAGATTAGTTCAAGGAGTGACATAATAGACAGGGCGTACCAAAGTGGTCCAGACCGTTATACTCAACTCTATCTCGTGTGATATGGTCTACGCCGGCACTGAGGTACTCTCGGTTGGAGTAGTCACTGGGCGATACGAATGTCTGCGGTGTAGGATATTGGGTCTCGGGGAAGATGTTACTGGCATGATCAATGATTCGCTGTATATGTCTGTCATGGTTATCGCCACTGGGAGGGCCGTAGAGACCGTAAACGTGACCACGACCATGGGCTTGAGACATATTCCGGCGTTGGTTCACTGGACAGTCGAGTATCTTGGTAGGTATAGGAGACTAAAATATAATGTCGGGAAGCCTATCTATTATATCTAGGTCGTTGGGGACATGGCGCACATGTAAGGCGGCCTTACACAATGGAAGATGGCTAATGGCTGTGTGATGGAGCGAGCGTGGAGGGGAAATGAGAGATCCATAGAACGAGGTAGAGAAGAAAACAGCCGAGGGGGTGGAAGTTGTGCGCTACCCGAGTGTGAAACATCACAGTTGCCTCCTCCGTTCTTTCTTTCCCTCTTTCCCTCAGCTGGAAGGCAGGTACCCTGGAGGAGCTCTTTCCTTCCTCCTATAGTAGAGAATCACGTGATAGACTCTCAAAGTACGTGCTTGTATGTGATGAATATCTTATAATCTTTTGTCACAGGGCTTTCATAACCAGGCTGTTAACTTCCTCTTCTCATATGCTGTTGCTCATAACCGTGTTTCGGCGTGTTGGTTGTTTGTGTAAGGCCCTTACGTCTGACACCATTATTAAGCCTGCCCGTGGTCTGTGGAACGTAGGGTAGGTCTCCCACAGGGCACTTCACGGGCCAGGGAGGATAAAGAGAATGACAATAGTGAACCCTTTTACAATACAAATTTAATAACGTTCTATATATGTTCATATTCTCTCTGCTTCTCTATGCCATCGTGTGAGCTTGTTACCCTAGCTCCCGGGGCCGTGGTTCGCGAAGTCTATAGTCTGATTCGGAATCAAACACCATTCGTGTGTCTTGATTTCCCCGTGACTTTGTACGTCACGTTACCTTTGAGTCTAGCTAAAGGAACTCTTTGCTATCGTGTGTTGCCGTAAGGGTCATTGCAGAACCTCGTAGGATCGATAAACGAGTGCAATGCGCCTTGTGCGAACTCGTGCAGACATGTGATGCGAATATCGTGCAGACACGGCGCGGCGCTTTTCTGACGTGAAATACTGCCTCGTTATTATGGCCTGTTAGGACAGTCACTCACACATTGTTCGTGAGTTTCTGTCCAGCCACCTATCGTTTGTTGATCCGGTTCCACATGCATATCAATCATCTCGTCCCTTGTCTCTACCGGAAGCTGCACGGCTGTGATGGCGCAACGGCGAAGAAGGTCGCGACGTTGAAAGACCTAGGCTTCTCACACTATCCATAGGGTTTGGCACTAACAGCCTATCATTTGACTTGGGCGTCAGCATAGGATCAATCGTAGTCTTTTCGTAATTGGCAATGTTGATGGGCGGCGGGCGTCCTTTGCGATCAGGACTCGTATAGAGATATGTGGCAAGAAGGACAAATGCAGTGCCTAATATGAACTGGAATAAAGTCAGCGGTTTCCGTGATATTGGGGTGCCCGAAATGTCTTACCGAGAAAGTAATTTCGCAAGTGAAAAATAAAACGGTGAATAGAAAACTAATGATGATGCTTATGCTCGTTGCAAAATTCTTCGCAATATTGTCGGCGTAATGGATGCACAATGAGGCTAGCACGCCACCCATTGCCTGGAGGACGATCAAAGCCCAGACTACCCAGTTATAACCATCGAAAAAGCCATGCTTTGCGATTTCCTCGCCGTCTTTGAATACAACCCCGATGAAAAAGGCAGGAATGATGGAGTAGAAGGAGAGTTGGATGTTTCGAATCCACACAGATGTAGTTGTATGAGGATCTTTAAGTACTTTCTCGAAAAAGACTCCCGTCAGGCCCGACAGTGCGGCAACTGCCAATACGGCGAAAAGGCCAACTGAATAATTCATGACAGGCAGATTGTTCTGATCCTCATCAATTCCCTCGTACGTAGCTGATCGCTTTACTAGAGACTCGGCGCCGCGTCTCGTGAGTTCCATAGCCACTTCGCGGATATCGTTGACTGCCTGGCCTAGCTCATGTACCGATCGAGGAAAGAAATGGTCCGTCATATCGCTAACGAAGAAAGAGCTATCCATCGAGTCCGATGAAGGGATTGAGACAATGGATACACCAGCCGTCAGAATGACTAGGGAAATCCATTTTCTGAACGACAGGGATCTGCCTAATATGAACACGGTAAAGATGGCTGTCGTGAGTATCTGCTCAATTCCCGTTAGAGTTTGACCTGCGAAATTACGGAGCTGATGTCTCATACCTTAAGCTGTAAAATAACCTGGTAGTGGACTGGATCTAGATTCTCCACGGCTTTGTACTGCAAGGTGTTTTGCAGGGTGTAGAGCATCGCTGGGATTGCTAATTTCCACCCGTCCCCTCTAAAGACTGCATTGTATATCTGTTGGAATAGAACCGTCGCTGGTGTAGAAGGAGCAAGAGTTCTGGAAACCTCATAAATGGCAAAGGTCAGAGAGATGGAAAGTTTGAAGAGCTCGGTGAGGAATACAGCGGTGGATGGAAAATAGCGGTGATCACCACTTGGGGGCATTCTTCGTGAATAGTGCGCGAGCAGGGTGACGGCGGAATTTTGAAATGTTAACTAGTGGCGAGGACATCAGCATCAATAAGGAGCACAATGATGAAGTGAGGCACTACGCCACGCCCTCTAGCCAGGCTAGAGTGTTCGCCGCGCAGATCGTGGTAACGGAGAGGACGCACCGTTATTAGGGAGATCTGCTTTAAAGGTACGCCGAAAAGTGTTGGGCCGCGCGTCATCCTGGGCAAGCCCGTTGTAACGTCAAGAAGAGCCATGATGAAGCTGTAAGTTTTCTTTAGGGACAAGTCCGTCGCTTGCGACTGCGACACGTTTTCCGGGTAGATCCTCCCAGCCTGTCCCGGGGCTGGGTTCGAACTTGGTCAAACTAGTATCGGCGGACCACTTCAAGACGAATGCTAGATCGAGTGGCTCGACTCTCGAGTTATCGTGTAAAGACAGGACGCGGTGATGGGCGGGGGTGTTGCAATGGTCGTCGAAGCAACATAAGAATCAGCGAGCAACGCTGCGCAACGACGCAATAATATGTATGGATATGTATATATGAAGATGAGGATAGTCGCCAAAAAGGATGGGGCAGCCCCGAATAGGCGTGTCGCACCAAACCAAGCAAAGCAGAAAAGAGCCGTATGCAGGCTTCAATACGTGCCCCAGCTTCCCCAAAACAACCAAAAACGACAAGGGTTTGGTTGTGCTCAAGCAGAAATGCGTCGGCCACCTGAAGAGGGTGCTTCACCAAGGTTGACGATGTAACCCTTGCCAGCTCTTATCCCAGCACCCTGTAAGTCGGGAACAGGTGCTCGGCTTGGGCGCGTTGAAAGTGTGACCCAGTCTATTTCACTGGGCATCGGAGGAAGGAGATATCGAAAGAAATCCGTCGCTGCAAGAAAAGAGGAGTAACCAAGGGACGCTCAAAGAAGATTGATTACTGCCAGGAGAGGCCGTCGGGCTGGCCTTTTGCCTATTAGTTTTCTTCGTAGAGCGAGCGAGTGCGGCACGAGGGCCTGCCCGCAATGATATCAATGGCGCCTTTCAGGTCTGGGGCACCTGCTGACCTCTACGTAATTGATTTCAGGTGCACCAGTAGCTACAACTAGGTATGTAAGTACCTAAGGTACCTAGCGCTAGGCGGCTCGCATCCCCCGCGATCCCACCTCCATGGAACCCCCAACATCACTTTAGCTACTGTAGGTACCTAGGTACCCAACGAATCCTTCGACTTTTTCTTTTTCACTTTACTTTATTTGGTTACTACACATCCTCTCAAATTTTTTTTTTTTAAAAAATAAAAAAAATAGGCTAGGATAAATAGTTATGCATTATCCGAGGAATGCATCTTATATAGTAGTATTGTCAGCAAAGTGCTGGGACTAATACATTAAGTCCCTGGGTGGGGTACTTACCTACCTGTAAGTTTAGTGGGTTTAACTTGCTCTGTGCTGCATCATTACGTGGTGTTAGCCCTAATAGGTACCCCATTCTCTGGCCCAATAGTGCGTCTGGGCACAAGTAGCGCACTAACAGCACCTGTGCACAGGTGTAAGTCAATACCTACCTACCTACCTTAGGTATAGTTTGTTTATTAGCATCGATCATCAGGGGCGCAGCTCTCGCATGTTGTCTATGTTTGGTGATCCGTATCATCCATAGATCTCGCCGTGCCTCGATCAAGGCATCCAATCTGGATACCTACCTACGTACCTAATTTGCTTCGCCTGGTTCGGCTCTTGATATCCCTTAGACAGCCACGACACCTCCGGGAACTTGCCAAAATTTTAAATATCTAATCAAGGTCGTGAAAATTCCCTACGCTTGTATTCGGTCTAGATTGATCTGTAAATACAAAACGCTACATCAGATTTCGATTAATTTGGTATAAGAGATAGACAATTATAAGTACCTAAAATGTCGATAGATCAGCAAGAATCAGAGTAACAAGGCACGTGATTAAAACTGGGCTAGCAATGTCTACGGAGGTGTCGTGGCCGTTAAAAGGATACAGTAGGCTGTCCAACGTAAGATTCGCTCACACTTCGTCTTATGAACATGCACAATTACAATGTTTCTACAGTAAGAGCAGGCTGTCGATCATCCTCGTCCAGAACCAGATAGCAAGCATCACGCCAATCCAAATCTCTCTCGATAACGTGCCCATGACCCCAACCATCGATCGGATCCAACTGTGCGCATTGGGGAGATATGCGGGGTTGGACTAGAACCTCCGGCCCTCTTCCCCAGCAATGAACATCCTCTCTTGCTCCCGCGCTAACTCATGAGATACAGTGCTAGCTGCATACCGATGAGGTCTACTGTACTTTCCATGGTCCTATGCTGAGTTAGTGCCCTAAGTAGGACACGACCAGTGGGCGAGATGGGTCACGTACCGGCGTCTTACGTGCATGCAGGCCTGCATGTCTAATTTGTATCGCGGCAGCCTCCGCGCCGCATCAGCCTGCGGATCATCTCTCCTGCTACCAAGTCTGGTTCCCGGGGGCCTACAGGGCGGCAGTTGAGCTTACATCGTAACGGAAGCGAGCAGGAAGATCGCTAGGGAGATCGACTAGGGAGATCAACTAGGGCCATCTAACTCGCTTTTAGACCTACTAATTAGCACTAGGAACGTGTGAAATGAAACAGCAGGAAAACAGAACCTAATGATTCAGGTCGGTGTGCGGAGTAATTGTGTCTCTTGGTCTTGGACAACTATTCAATTTGGAAGAGGCACCTCGGATTCGTCACAGGCAAGAATGGCACACTTGGTTCATTCAGCATGGCCTGTCCGATTTCAACGGTACTGATATGTATTATACCACCAGGCTCCTATAAGAACGGTGTGAACGCCAGAAACGACATGCTAAGTTCTTTTGTGCTACGCTGACAGTCGTGCGGCCTGCTTAAATGTATCCGCATGGAGAAAGTATTGTAGAAAGGGGCTCATCTCATCGGATGCATCATCCATTATGTTATCATTCCAGCCGTCAGCAAGTACGCTTGATGACCCTTTCCTCCCATTCCCACCCAATATTAATATAATGCCTTTGCCCCATATCCAGGTATCGCTCAATGCAGTGTATATAGTTACATGTGAAATATAATTATTGCTCGGAGTATTGTGCCGAGTGAACTCATGTTGTAAGAGGCCAGTTTGTACGCATTCCCATGGAGAAACCCGTCCACCGCCGGGTCGCGTAGAATGTTTGTGTAAGTACATAGTAAATGTGAGGTTTAGAATGTTGGTTCGGGTATCGTGTTGTTTAGTATGAATTGTTAACTCGAGGAATGCGCCGTTTTCAGTCATCATCACCCCACCAAGGCATTGGAGAGGTCGGGCTTCCAACGGCACTCAACCGGACCATGCTCCTTTTACTCTTCTTGTGGCTGATTTTTCGCTCAGGTGACAGACCCTGTCGCACCGCGCTCGACGGATGAAGTAAGCCCGCAGAAGGAGGACTATTCGCTTGTTTGGTCGTAGGTTTTCCTGGTCGAGGCGGCAGTGGCCAGGATGGCGGTGGCATTGGAGGCTGCGGAAATCCATCAAGGTCATCAATGCCTAGATCATCCGCCTCTTCGTGCTCGGTATATGTGGGCCGGTATTCAACTTCAGGCACGTCTTGTAGGCGCCGCCCTTGGAGGGAAGCACCCAGGGAATCGGTGGAGATAGATTCGCTCTGAGACCGCGTACTATAACTGCTGCTTCCCCGTCGTTGACTATGACTGTCTTTTCTATGCCCCCGAGATGCACCGGATGCGCTGTCGCGACGGGTCTGCATGCGGCTAGAACGTCGTTCATTAGCCACGAGATCCATCCCGTCACTATCGTCCATGTAGTCATCGCTAAAGTCTAAGCTCGAATCTCTCGTACCAGTGGCATTGACTCGATGCTCGAGGAACAAAGAAATTTGTTCATGTCGAGAGTCGGGTGTTGTTAAGGCTGTAGATCCAGTTGCTGATGTTGAAGTCCTATCAGTAGCATCGCTGCGGCTCGCTGTCGAAGGCACGTCGGTGTCACGGGTATCGGCACGTAAATAGTGCTGCTGATCGGCTTCCCGTAGGTTTTCCCGGGATCCCCTTATAAATAGCGAAGAGGCTCTCTGTGGCCAAGGGTTGACAAACGGAACAGGTGCACCACGGTTGTTGCTTGGGCTTGGTCTTTTCGCATTCTTTAAGTTGTCTTGAGTCGGCAAGTCGCCCAAGACGTCTGGGCGGATCGTTCCGTCCTCTTCGGATTCCGAAATGACCGTCTCACGCATCTTCGCCCTCTTCTGGCGTAGCGCCGCCAGTAACATCTCTTCTTGCCTGGTGACTGCCATCATGCGCGCATTGTGGGCCTCGCTGGAGCCGCTCGCCATCGCTTGCCGCTGGAGTGATTCACGGGAGGGTATATAAAACTCCACACTATTAGGTGATAGAGGTGGCGTCGGTTGATCCGATGAATGGGAAATATGAGATGTAGCACTGCTATTCTGCCGTAAGAGGGCCTTTCCTAGATGGTGGGCATCGCCAGACTGGGAGACGATGGACGCAGCCTCCGCTGTCGAGGCTAATGGCACGAACGCAACAGCTCTTGCTTCCTGAACACTGTAGCCTGCCTGCGAGGAAACAAGCGTATCGATTGTTTCGGCAGATCTCGATGACATACGGGAGTCTGGAGCTAAGGGCACCAACGAATGTACTGGGGTAAGCGTGTTCATTGAAGATTGGCTAGACCGTCCAGTATGGTATGATGGTGATCGGCTAGTCTGAGTCCTTGGCGCTGACCTGACGGCAAGGTGTTCGTCTACTTGGTTGAGGGATGGTGTGAATTTTCGTGGACTTGCAGCTCCGTGTGGATAATTGAAATTATTCTGTACCCTACTTGGAACTGAATAGTCAGAGATATCGTCATTTGTAGGGCCTTCGCGGTAACTAGGTGCTGACGATGTTGGCCCAGTAGCCTCGTCGTCCGAAGAATCCGACAAGGATAACACACTGCTCTGCAGCCGATCTGACTCTAATAAGCTCTTACTCGAAGGCGATGCTTTTGACGTCCGCGTATGGCGACTTGATACGCTACCTGCGTAGTCTTTTCTTAAACCCGAATGTACCTGGAGCCCGGAGGACAACTCGGCTATCGAAGCTGCGATCCGGCTGTCATGAGAATTGTTGCGTGAGTGGCCCGATCTTGCGTCGTGTCCTCCAGAGGACATGACAGGCAGCGGTGCAATGAGACTGTGTGTAAATGTGCTGGCCGGTCTGGGTCTATTGGGATTTCGTTCTAAATACGCTGCCAAGTGCTCTTGTTCGACCTCATCGGTAAATTGGTGCTCATTTTGGAATGACATTTGCTCATAGTGGTGGTACAATTGGTGTAGCCCAGCCGCTTCAGTGACGCCCTTGGACCGAGGGGACTGCCGCGCATTTTGTTGCTTCGAGCGTTTTCGCGGCGTTCTCTGGCGTTCTTCCAGGGTTGGGCTCGACATCTGCGGCGACCTTGGTGTTTGCGCCATAACTGATGGCGAACGCATAACATAGTTGTTACCGAGAATAGGTTCAGGATTACGGGAATTACGATTCCGGTCCTTATGTCCCCTCGGCCGTAAGCGCGAAAGATCAAGCATTGTAGGCTTTTTTTTCTTCATAGTCTGAGGGCCCGCCAAGCTCCCATCCATATCAAGGAGCTCGTTAATCTTTGTTGGAAGGCCTTTGGCCATGGCCGAATTTGACGTTTGCTGCGATATCGCGAGAGGCATTTTCGCCGCATCGTAGTGGGTATCGATCGTTGACGAGGATAACCGCCTGCCTCTAATTGATGTGCTCGTTACATTATCGCGTGACTCATTCCCACCAGTGTACGGCGAGCGATTCCCCACCATGCCTCGGTGGGCCGAGCCCTGTGCACTTCTAATGTTTCGCGGGATAATAGCAGACTCCTCTTCCCAGCGCGGTTTTCTTCCATCCTCCTGTTCGAATCCAACATCATGTGCGGCTTCGCTCGCACTGCTCTCGGATATTGATATGCTGATAGCGCCGGTTGAACTTGTCTCCCAAGCCCGGCCGGGATCCACCGCCAGTCTTGACGATCCTATATTAATGCCGTCTGCGCCTAATATTCTCTGAGCTTTTGAGAGAGGGACTGGAACGGCAAGCGATTGCGCCTGTTGCTTCTTGCTAGATCGACCCGGCACAGGGAACTTAAATTTTGACTTTATACCACCACCCATTTTGGAGGGCTTGCCACGCCAATCGGACGCGCGACTCCGTTTTCATGAAGCGAATCACCCTGTCACTTCACCTTCCTTCTTATATTGTTAATGATCGAAGCTGTGTTCGCCAAGCATTGCCTGGAGGATGATATGAATCGGCCAGTCTAAGTGCCCGCGATCTTAGGTATAGCTGTGTTGCACGTTTGCTTCCGGGCTGCACTTCAAGGGCTAGCGAGGAAGACTGGTAGGGTCTACCACGAGTTTCCGGGGCTGCTCAGATAGGGAGAGATAAATTCTCATTCGTCACAGGCATTGTACGTCTAAGTGCGGTGATAGGTTTCGATTCGAGTTTGTGTTGCGACTGTCGGCCTCCCTCTTCCCTGTGTGTCATACAGGCTCTAGGTAATCTGTGCCAGCGATCAATGAACCTAGTAAACTGTAGAAAAGAAATGGTCAGACGCTTCCCTATTATGAGGCCAAATATCATCCGTCTTTTGCTGGAGGATCTATACCCCAGGCTTCAGGGGTGGTACGTACTCTATATTCGGTTCGGTTGTCTCGATGAACCGCACACGAGCTCACATAGAATCGACCACTGAATGTCACGGGTGGATCGAAGCAAGGAGGGTGAGAATGATGAACAGAAATAAAACAGAAAATATCCTTCATGGATTTGCTAGAGGAACACGGGAAGTCAAGTAATTCTCCCGCAATATGAAAAATGGGGATCTGATCCGCACCATGCATGCAATGGAGAGAGGGCCATTACTAGCGCAAATATGATATAACTCAGGAAAGTCGCAGGTGAGCGTGCAGGCGTCGTTTCTGCCTTTCATTTCACCATGGCATCGCCCGAATCCACTCGCGTGCATCCTGGATAATCCTGACGGTTTGGTATCACTAGACCGAACTGGGAGCTAATTCATTACGAGAGCCACTACACTACACCTCTGCAATTTGGACCCGAGAAACCATCTTCAGACTATGGCCGCTAGCAGTACGCTTCGAAACGCAGCGTTTCTAGGCACTGAGAGGCATTGTCTTCAACCATATTGTGGCGGAGCCCATCCCGCTGCTCAGGAACACTTTACACGATTCGGCCTGGCTACTAGCCGGATCAAGATGGGGATGAACAGAGTCAGGGGACTGGTGACCCATGGTCTACAGGCTTCTCGACAAGGCTTAGTGTATGTATGCTTTGGAGATATACTACTAGTATTCTGACCCCTGAAAACGAGCATGCTCAATCCTTGTCGAAAAACCCCTTAGTAGCCAGGGTGCCTGGATCCCAGGAAACTGATCGGATTGCAAACATACACGGGCCGAGGATACGGGAATTAGTGGAAGGTAGTTAGTTGCCAAAGTTTTGTTGTACTACAACTTTCTTGCATTGATAGTCCCTAGAAAATCTAGGCCGGTATGAGACTACCATCTGTATCAGGCCTTATGATAAGATCAATTTTGGGAGTCACATCGGCAGTGACTAAGATATGCCGTCATCGCGGCATAAGAGTACATCACACATGCTTAGTTGTACATATAAATAACACATGAGCCTTGAGTAGTGTAGAGTAGTGCAATCGTAGTTAGCGAAAATCCTTTAACACTCTGTTCATTCCAGCTCTAGCCTAGAAAGTTTAGTTACCAAGTCAGGAACAATGGAATTTCTATCGATAGTTCAGCCAATAGCTGCTTCAAACCGTCCGCGTCTTGCGCCGCGCACAGTAGGAGTAATTTCAGCTGTTCGTCAAGACAAGGCGACGTTTTCCACCAAAAAAGCATCACGTTGTCACCATTCTAGGATTGAGGGCGGGTGAAAGTGAGCGGCAGGAACTCGGTGAAGCTAGCATTGCTGATATACTTACGATCTGCCGGTAAGGAGATAAAGCTGAGTATCGGCCAAGATCAGGGAAAGCTGGCGCCTGTGCAGAAGTCTACTTATAAACTCCCTACCCTACTATCCAGCACATCATTCTGGATGCTGTACCGTAGATTATATAGTGGTCCCTACCTTACCTATACGGAGCATTAATACAACTAGCAGATGATAGATCACAAACTTAGGCGGCTTTTACGTGTAGTGTACCTTCGTGCCAAGCCACCGAGCCAATTCTGCGCTCTCTCCCGCCAACATGCACATACAGAACTGAATGTACCATATCGTGTCCACCATCGGTCGCATTCCGATCGAAGGGTAACCATGGAATCCTACGGCTGGTCAGAACTAAGCATGTAAGATATCTACCAAGCGAACAGCGTGAATCGCAGGCGCATGAAACGGGCTACCCCGTGGAGGCTTACCGCACACCGGCTTGTGTCGCAATTGCTACTTCGATCTGATCCTCTGGGAGCGAGCGCCCTGGTAGGTAACAGCAACTGCCATCTTCAAACGCCTTTTGAGCAGAGCAAGACAGGATTGCGACGAGCGTTGACCATTGGGTAGCATCATATGCACTACCGTTACTAGCCGACATAACAGGACTTAGCCGCGTGGTGCTCGCTTGTGCAATCCTCTATGCTTTATGGCCTCGATAAGCCACATCGTGTAGCGTGCAGCGCAGCCGCAGCCGCAGCCTCAATTTAATACATGTCAGCGATGCTCGGATCGACTGCATGATACAGGTAGGTAATCTTCCCTGACGAGGTTCAACCAAAACTAGAAACCCCCTTTTGTTTAACAACAGTGAAGTGTGCCACCTGGATGCGCCATATTCCGTTTCCGACAACTGAAGAGAATACAATAAGCCCAAACAGCCCTATAGCTAGCTTACGGTGCGTAACGGTGCGCATCTGTGCGTTCCATCAGTGCTCACACTCAATGCATTAACGGCTCAATGCTGTCCACTCGATGATCGCACATGCGCCTCTTATCAGAGCGCCATGTCTGAGCGTCCTATGATATCAATATAACACATCAGATGCAATCTCGGGGGGAAAGGGAATCCTAAGGATTTTTAGAGCGGTACTTGGCTCAAGCTAAAGTGCGGAAGTAGAAACTGACGCTCCCGTGTCGACGTCATGGGCTTTCAATTTAATCATCTCATCTCATCACGACTAAAGGATGCATAGATCTATCGCTCAGCTCAATGCGTCAAAGTTATCATGACCATATCTGACAACCCCAGCTGACGATCACAAAAACATGACCGCGCGGCGAGACACATTGAGCCGTGTGGGAGGCGATTTCCGACGAGCTCCCGACGTCTTGACATTTAGTCAAGAGCCAGGATTGCCTCCCACGCAAAACTACCATCTTAATAACATCCATGCATCCCAGGAGATCAGAAGTGCTTACTGCGTAGCTCCCAAAAAGCCTACTATAACCTAGACTTCGACTCGGCGACAACAGCCGCCTTTGTCCAGACTCACGGTCTCCGGGCCGGCTCTCCTCCGATGTCTTGAGAACCTCAAACGCAATAAACTTCAGCGTCTTGTTCCAAGGCCGGATGCCCCTTCAGTATGAATTGGCCAGGATATACCTCAAAGTCCTAGAATTACCCCACAGGCACAATTCATCGCATGAATTTCAGAAGTGCCAGTCTGCACAATAACATCATGAGATCAAGCCAACTCAAACTCAATGTTGCATACAACTCCCGGCTTGTCTGACAATAATAAAATTGTTGCATTGCCCCGCCCGGTGAATCTTGTTTCTGAGACGGAACAAATTGCTGCTCACGGGATAACTCGAAAATCTGGCTCTCCGCCTCAAAGTTTTGCTTAACAATTTCGCGCTGGCATTACCCCTGATGCCAGCCGCCAGCTGTAACTTGACCAGTATGCAACCTTAATTAGGCGACTGACGGACCCCAGAACACGATGCATCAACTGTCGTGTCGGAGAATCAGCGTCTACCACTCAACATAACTCAACACAAATTGGCGCCTGTTGGAAGATGATGGTGACAATGATTGAATATCCAACCTGATCTATTAGCTCCCGGCCTTTTGAATCGTGAAGCCGTGTCCTGTCTTCACGTCCCGTAGATCTGGCTTGCAGCCTACCTGGATAGACCTTAAGGACCATGCGTTTGACATATCTGACCAATGTCTACCTATTGCAGCCAACCCTGTATTCTTGTATTAAGAGGGTTTACGTCACCCAGCCGAATAGCATTTCCGGAAGGGAAGCTGCATACCGTAAATGGCAGAACCGTGCGCATGCAGCAAGAACTTGGTTTTACGGTGATATGGATATGCCTGGACGTTTTCTACGCAACCTGCATTGCAAAATAAGGTTCTATATAAGCTAGATACCGGAAAGCTTGTCCTGCCTTGAGCTGCTAAGTGAGCTTAAGCAGTGAATCACTCAATAGCGCTGTCTGCATAACTTAGGCTGCTCAGCTTCCACGATTTTAAACAGTAGGTAGTGAGTCCAGAGACATTACTAGCATCAAATTCAAATCCCTTTATCATCAGTGTCAGACAAGAACAAGTATGATTCGGCCCGAGTAACACCCCATGAGAGCTATAGTAGTCAGCTATGTGGTGTATATAACGGACTAAGCTCTGCGATCTACACCTTCTACCAAAATCGATCCAAGATACTGAGAAAGTGCGAAACGAAGCGGTCTGAAGAGGAAAGGGCTGAATCTGGGGCTTGTGGCTAATTCCACTCACAGTAAACTACTATGTTAGGGCTATCAAAATCGATGTGCCTCGAGCCAGACGGCTTGCAACCGAACAGCTAGGCTAGACCTATATAGACATATTTCAGTATAAGCGGATTGATATCTAACCTCTGAATTAAGCCCACATATGTCATATTGCGGGGGCTGCACAGCCTCATATCAAGGTTGTCTCGAGCCAGCCATCGAGATACCTGCATGCTAGACGCATTGCAAGCGTGCTCATGCTGTGCAACACGTCCTGCGCTCATGGAACAGCTGGTAGATTTTTCGTTTTCCGTCAATCTTCTCGTTTACCTAGACTTTGTTGCCTTCTTCTTGAGAATTATAATGCGTCGGATTCACTACGCAATGAACTACGCCTACACATTTGTCTATCCTTCCTAGACATTACACAACCAATCTTCGGTTAGGCTGACACACTTGTAAGGGCATCATGGGTCTATGGTTTGCCCGGGCTATGATCACGCGGCATTCTAAGGTGCGCTGTGATAGCTAGTTGTGTGTTTCTCCCTATGCTGGAGGAAGGAAGGATGCGAAAAGCGCACCTTGAATGCATGCATACATGACCATGAACGTTACCGAGTTCTTGCCAGTGCCTGCCGTCTTATCGTCAGACAGTAGGTTAGCGAGCCACCAATACCAGAGCGGATACCCAGATGATATTCTCGTTATGATTTGAATGTGGTAATTTGTGACAGCAAGTGTGGTCAGGATGAGCTGAGCCAGTGCCATAGAACGAATAAATGCAGCCAAACTCTTTGAGAGTGATGTGGTCTTAGTCTCTTGGCTGGAAAGATATGGATTAAAGAGGAAGGCCGTCCCTGACTTCGCTAGGCAATATAACATGGGACTGGCCAAGAGAAAAAGAGGGATGTTGCCCGGGGTCCAATATCGTAAGAACCCGACGTTCCTGGTGAGGTTAGCGGTGTACAGAAAAACGCGTCATTGGGACTTACCAGTAATGCTCCTGAACAAAAGTGTAGATGCTAGGAAGTCGCCTGGTGCACCACGGTCTAAGCTCGGAACTGACTACGTCGTAACAGTAGGTTCGATATGCAACAACCTGGGGGATGGTGAATCCAATGGCAAGCGCGGTACCTCCGGTAATCAAAGCCAATCTCCTTCTGACGCTGGTGGCGGTGGGCGGCTGCGATAATTCTCGGAAAAGTTCCACGGCAAATAGGATGCCGTTGAATATCCCGTTACTGCGAAAATTGACGGCGAATCCGAACCATAGGCCTGACACCACCAAGCTCACGTCGTGGGCAACAGTGCGCTTATCACTTAAGGTCGCCTTTGCAAAGAAGAGATATCCCATAAACGAGAGCAGCGCGTAGGAGCTCTCGGAGTAAGGCGCTGAGAGAAACAGACCCGCAGGCGATAGTACGTGAAGCACGGCAGCAACTAAGGAGATCCGCGAATTGTTCCAAACAGTCAAACCAAGCTTGTACAGCACCAGAACCGACAATAAATGTGACGCATTGGCCACGAATATGGCTATACTAGACTCTAGCGTCTCATAGTGCTCGACGCCAAGGTTCACGAGAACTGTACACACAGTCAGCGCAGTGTGACCCCTTTGATAAAGGACCAAAACATACCGTTCGCAAGAAATGAGATGACAGTGGGCAGCCCGCTTGCGAAGGCCCATTCCTGCTCAAACAAGTAGCCGCGCCGAGACGCCTGGACGAAGTAGATGGCATCCCATCTCGTCAGCCTCGTGGCTAGGTCGAAGATAGATTCGTGATGTGTGGTTTGGTCAGGGGACAGCAGCAGAGTGCTAGACGTGTCGTATGCTGGGCCCACACCGCTGCCAAGTGCGATGGCAAAGAGGAATATCTTCCAAGCGATAAATATGCAGCTTAAGGATCGGAGCGGGTGAGCGTCGTCAATCAAAGGCATTATGGGGGAGTACTAAGCCGTCCACCGCATGGTAGGTTACGTTGTTTGCTCATAAAGTGGACGATTGTCAAAACCAACCACATCTCGTCCTTGAACCCTGAGACAAACCATAAGAAGGAGTCTGTGGCTGGGACGGGGGTATGGCTCGTGAGATGTGGCTTAGTGCCTTAACTAGCAAAAACCCATAGCGCTGTCAAAACCCTTCCACACCTCAGCGGGTAGGTACCCTTTGAGGCGTCGCAACTTGGATGCGCAGTGGCTCTTTGCACGAGGTGTGTACGCATACTACTGCTGAGACTATGAAAAATGCATCAGAAAAAAATTTTGGCCTTTCAGTGCTCGATGGTCGCGGTCGTGTGCCTGTAAACTGTTGGTTCATGGACATACTTGAAGAATATTCCACCGTGTTTTCTAGCTAACCCTGAGGCTAGAACGCTGGAGCCTTCGAGCTAAAGACGAACGAGCTGTGAGTAGTACGACTTAATAGGAATGTAGCTATCTTGAGTTGCCTACATGCGTACCTAATATACACGTATACAGACATTACCTTAGTAATATTTCTGCGCGAGTCGCAAGTTGGCGACGCAGCATAGCTGAAATTCAAGGCATCATCATACCTACATATATGTGTACGTCTATTTTCCCTCCTGAGTACCTAGTAACCTATCTCTACCGAGGACTCACTTAGGAGAACTTTCATATGCCAATACCTATACATGCGGTAGGTATGGTGCAGCCTACGGGTATGTACGTGTGCGGAGAAGCTTGACCGAGACCGAAACCGAAAGTCTCGGCTTCTACAACTTCGCAGTTTTTATGTCGTCTTCTTGGCGATTAGCCAAGCTCCTCAAGCACACGCAGTAAGTACGTAGGTAGTGGCTGGCCGGCTGGGTACTGGTATCAATATTGACTTTGGGTTGCTCCGCCTAGCCGAAATACGATTAATAAGTAGCGCTGGACTATTGTATGTCGTGTGCTGACTCAATCTACTGCGATGGAACGCATTGGCGCGTTCTCCGTGCGTTCTTGGGTTGCAAAGTCTCATGTAAGTGGTCGTTAGCGAACAAACCAGGCTCTCTGACATATATGCGTCTTCCGCTAAATAGGCTGTAGGGGTTATCTCGCACGGAGCTGGGGGTTTGTACTGAGGCCGTTGGCTTGATTACGGTACATACTTGGTAGGAGTCCGGACTCGTGAGGCTTCCTCAAACCCGGACAGACGGACGAGTTTGCCTGTGCGAGGCCGGATAATCCGCACTATCTAACATCATCCCAAGCATCACAAGACACAAGAGAACACACCCCCGATACTTCCGAGCACTGCTAGTATAGCTGGTGTGGTGATTGGTGGAATGGTCATGCTAAGTATGCTTAAACATTTGCAGTATGTCATACCCGTCAGCGAAAAGTGAACATACCGCACACCACGTCATCCTCAATCACCTCGAGCTTGGCTGTTATTGGTCGTACGACAGATCGATATCCTGACTAGAAAACGCAGAATCGCACTAGAAAATCGCTCTCATGGCTAAGCATGAACGGTTCAGCGTTCTGGATGATTAGTATAGTCGCACCATCATGTGATCGAGATGAGGTCAGAAGAGGGTCGCAAGCCGAATAAGAGAGATAGAGAGAGAGAAGGATGTTTTATGGGAAATGACGAGGCTCAGGGCTGTTGACTGTAGTGGAATGTGGAATGTGGAATGTGGTATAATAAGTGGCGTAGCAGTAGCTATATCAGATCTCGTTTTCGGATTCAGGCCATGTTTCGAAATCCCCAATTCTTTTACGGCAATTACCGACTATCAAATCAGGCGACTTCCAGGTTCGCTCTCAATGCAACAGCATTCAGCACAGGTGTGCACAGGCAAAGGTACACATACTTACGATAATGGATATCCTTCAGCACACCCTTACTCCTGCCAGCCACCTTCTCTCGCTCTTACGCACCAAAAATCTCTCTGCTCCAAATGTCACCTCCCAGCCTGCATTCAGAAAGGTACCCTCGACATGCAACTGTAGCTTGCTTGCACAGGTAGAAGTGGTGGTTGCGGTCAAAGTGGACTTGCTGGGCTTTCCCTTGGCGCCCCGAGACTGCCTACTACTAGTAGGCAGGTAGTTGTAGGTACTACGCTAACAGTAATGGCCCTAGGTAGCGTCTATGCCTAGGTACCTAGGTACTTAGGTACTTAGTAGAGGTGCCTATGTCATGCCGGGAGATCGAGGATACGGATACGCGGGTACCCACTCCCCCTTTACACCACCTATCGCACGGTAGCTGTACCGCCTGGGTACGCTGTTCATGCCTATCAATAGATCGCATTCAGGGGTCGCCTCAGCGTACCCGAGCGGTATGGGTGTGCTGTGCCTAGCAGCCACGGTATCCGGGAGATCACCAAGGCTAGCGTGGGTATAGACAGAAGGCTGGTTCTGTCTCAATTCGACAAACCCAACCTCATGTTTCCTGGCCTGAAAGCGTCTCCCTTATTTCAACGTCTCATAAAACCTATATCTAACAATCACTTTGTCTTCGATTCCCCCTGTACCTGGTAAGATCTTATGTGTGCTAAATTCCTTGGATCCTATCTTCGCATTATTCTCTTCTTTTCCAGCAACCTCTGTCGACAGAGCCGGCGCAATTATATTCGGTCTGGTGATCCATTCGGCGTATTCCGCAGTCGTAACGCAAAGCTACGAGCGCAATTACAGAACTATCGCGTCAGTCGCCGTCTGCTGCCTTTCGTATCCATATGACGAGCTATCGACGTGCTAGGAGCTAGTAATCGAGGTCTTCTACGAACTTGATCAGCCTTCTACGCTAACGACGACAACGACAACTTCACCTTCTAGCGCCGCTCCGACTTTTTTGAGACATGGTCTAGCGCCTTGTGTCTCGGATTCATTCCTACCATATCTACACGTGTAGCTGCACGGCTGGGTTTTTTTTCTTGGGCATTCGTTCCGGTCTCGTCCCGGCTCTCGGTTTCTCAGTTTGGATTCAACCACTAGTGAAGCCACTCATCTGCTTGGCATTTTACATCGTGTCTGTCCTCGAACACACCTCTGCACCGTTCTAGTCTTGCGACTTTTGTTTTCGTTTTATTCACTCTCTTTATTGTGATACATGCTATCCTCGGACCTTTGGCTTCTCTTCGAATAATCATCTGCTGGCTTGGAAGATTATCTCTCGCTTAGCTGGCTAGGTGCTGTACGCTGTTCCTTGATGGGGTCAGTACTCACCGTTCAGGAACCTCTTCCGTACTCACCGCGTTTCTTGGCTCCACTTCCTTCAGTGCCAGCGCAACGGCTTTGAGAATATTTATGTCGACATGTTCCTTCATTCCGGTGCTAGCTTACACGGTCACGAATTCTCGAAGCGGGCGACTCCAGCCGTGGCTCCTGTTAATCTGAGGAGCCCTCTTTTACGCTCCGCCTGGTCTGCACCAGTGAGCAGAACCTCTGTTCTTGCTTCCGAGGCGCCACCACCTCATGATAACGGAACAGTGTCCGGTTTCAAACGGCCTCCTACTTTCCCGGAGCCTGCGCTTCAAGCATCGGACAATGCCTTGGTAATACCTGGAGAGCACACCAGCGACCAGCCCGGGTCAGCATCGGAAACTATGGACAGAGATGAGGAATCGGTCGTCTCTGATACCGATATCAGTGCGGTGTCATCATCGCGTCAGCAGAAACGCCGGTCTGGTATTCAGAAGGGTACTACATATGTGCTTGCTCACCCTCCTCCCAAGCTGCGTACAAAGCAGAGAATCATCCACATGCGCCCAAACCTTGTGCTTCAGATTCAGCAGGTCACCCCCGGAATGCGCCCCAGACCTACTATTGATGTCTATCCATCTTTCGCAGGTGCTAGATCGATAATGGCACCACTGTTGAGGAGCGTCCCTAGGATTGCTGGCATTAAAAGAGAGCTTAGTGGTCAAGACATCATGTTAGTCAGAAGTGAGGACTATGCTTCACAGGTCTCGGGATTTGAGAGTGAAAATGACGAAGATAGTATAATGGCGCGTGACTTGCTCGCTGTCCTGAGCCCGTCCAAGACGGAGGACAAGGCGGAGATTATCATGGGTGAGGGAGTGGTTTGGTCAGCGACTACTCGGTCCAACGGAAATTCGTTTTCTTATGAGTTTACTTCGATAACTCCTATGGGAACAACGATAACGGCTCGATGGGTTCGCAAGCAGGTGGTATCCAGTTCTTTACCAGGGACACCAACTTCGCCTAGCCCAAAGTCGACAAAGCCGCAATTTTCTGATACGAAGTTCACATTCAGCTTCCTAGAACCAGGCTGTCGACGACATCCAGTATTGGCTACACTTTCGAGCACGTCTCTCAACATACCCGATACTTACACGACTGTTCCCCAGTCCCCAGACAGGGCCTCATCAGAAGCACAGGGCTCATCTTCTCCGAATTCACTTGCCGGAGGCGATCAAAGCCAAACTAAAAGACATACTAAACCCTTGGAGGAGTGGCAGAAGTCTTTTATTTCAGTCTCTGCGGTCTGGGTCGCGCTCCGACATAGTTGGGCACCCGAGTTTAGGCCTGAGGATTTCATGCCACTCCGTACTTCTGCAACTGCCCCAGTGGAGAGTAGCACTCATGGGCGACGGCGATCCCTCAGTGTCAGTACTGACTTAACGCCCTCGTCACCATATTCCGAAGGGGTGGGACGGCGAAAACATTCAGTCAGGGTGCGTCAACCCATGTTGCGGACTACTAGCGATGGGCCTAGACGGGCGACATCCACCGGTGCCGCTTTCATGCAGAAGCGAAGGGCTGTCTTAGCCGACCATAATGGTGTACAGCCCAGTAATAATGGGCACGATAAGGTGGCTAAGCTCAATAGGCGGGCTCTTAGTGGTGACTGGAATATCGGATTGCCGAAAAGTATTCGTGAGAACTCGTTGGCTGGATCCCTCGTGGATGCTGTTTCGATCTCAAACAATGATGAGAATTCTCGACGGAGCCCAGCATTAGCACCACCGCCAATGCCTGTAAAGCGTCGCACTGTCTCAGCATACTCACCTCTCAGTTCTCTGACGCCCGACAACAGTGAATTTGATGCCGTGGACGCGAACGAAACAACTACGGCTGCGGTATTTAAGGGGATTGATACCGGGGAAGCCAACTCTAAACCGAAGCACCGCAAGTGGAAGAACATGACAGCCTGGTTTCGCAAGCTTTCGGGGCGATAGCATTGCCGCCGTTCGACTGAGAGTGGTGATGGCTGCCTGAGGTGTCGAAGTTTGTCAAACTTGCTTGACGACTTATCGTGGCGATGGGAGCATCGCGGCGGCCGGCATAAGCATCAAGTCTACAGCAATCAATTGTAACAATACGTATATTAACGGGACTGAGACTTAGGTTCACTGAGCAAGGAGTTGGTTGGAAATTGGTCACTTAACCGGGGTTTAGAATTTCGTGTCAATATTAGTATAAAGGGATTGGCGTGAGCCGTGTATCATAGGGGGGTTCACAAAGAGAAGTCTTCATTTTTCAACTGGTACTAGGCGAGGACAAATCTATCGTCACTTCCTCAAAGATGGCCAAAACCCCTTCGATTCTATAAATATATCACTATTGGGTTTGTGAGCTCTCGCGCCAAAACAATCTCGTCGTTCTTGATGTGGGGGGCATCGTGACTGCAATAGTATCCTATCAATGACAATTACCTAACCCACCCATGGCTATGGATAATGTCTAATCCACTGATCCATTCGTCAGCATGGCCAAGAACGCAGATGCGCAGGGCAGAAGTCGGTGCAGACAAAAATTAGACAGACACCCCTAGCTACCGCTAAAGTCGCCGTGAACAACATCTACTCTCACCACTATTACTCAACCAACGCCACTTCGATTAGAATATAATGATACTAGTATATAGAACAGAAAGGGCTGATTAACCATGTTTAATTTCTTTTATTCTTTTATTCTATAAGAACCTGTGGTAGTGGTTTTAGTGATTAAAGCGTGCAATTAATGGTGTCAAATTTTTGCTTGCACCGACTTCTACGCAGGGAAAGTCGGACGCAATAAGCGCTTCGTGCAGGACAGCACGGGGGCGGAGTTTCCCCTTACGGCAACGATCCCTCTGCGAAATGCGGAGGCGGCCGTGGGGCCCCGACGTTTTGCCAGCATGTAAGTGTCGTGATTACCCAGCTTTTTTCTTGGCTCCGTATCGCGAATGCGTCTCATCGACGGTCCGCGCGACCGCCGGGGCTCTGCGCCGGGGAACTATCCAGGCCTAGAAAACCTAGACATGGCATGCAAGGTTTTCTCTGTTGTCATGTGTCATAGGGTCGGAGTCGGAATGGTTGAGCGGAAGGGTGTATGGGTAAGTATATAAAAAGGCTCTGTAGTATTAATTCTTGGGTTTGTTTGTTCGGGTCGTGTCGTGTCTGCCTGTCTGCCTGTCTGTTTGTCGTCATATCGGTTTTGACCCTTCTCCGCTTGTTGCTATACCCCATTCTTACATCAGATGCGCCCATAAATCTTACCGAATTGCCGAATCCATCATAAATTGACACATATAAAACTCCATAATTACCTGCTTTTCTAAAGAATCAGCTCGGGCAGAAACCAAGCGGAGACGAAGCAGGAGACGAAAGAAGCATGGCCTCACAATTCCACCAGAACGGCGGCTCCAGCACCGCCGTAATGGAGTTGCAGCCGGCATACATGTCGCCGCTGCCTTCTGGCAACAACAAGAGTAGTATCCCGGAGGCCGGTGATTCGCCGGCGTACCACTCGGCGTCGACGAGGCGGGGCAGCTCTGATGAAGAGAAGCAGGCTGTTGACGATAGCGCGCCGCCTACGCCACTGATGGCTGCCGAGGTCAAGGAGCGGTGGAATTACCCCCGGAGTAATATTCCCAAAGTCTCAGCGTGTTTTTACTCGTTTATTGTTATGGGGGCGAATGATGCTGCTTATGGGGTGAGTTTTACTGGCCTTGCGTTGATTGTGTATTCATGTTTCCACATGTGTGAGCATGTAAATGCGTATAAAAAGGATATAAAATGCTAACGTGTGTTAATATAGCCTCTTATTCCATATGTAAGATGACCTACAACCTATTTCCTATAACCTCTCGCCTGTATACCCTCTGGTACAGGAATATAGAGAGTGTATCCGGTCTTGTAGAGAATAAGCACTGCACGAGATTGATTAGCTAATGGCTGACTCGCACAAATACAACAGCTCCAAGAATACTACCACCTCTCCTACATCATCATATCGCTGGTCTTTCTCTCGCCCTTCATCGGGTACACGGCGGCCGCAATCTCGAATAACACCTTCCACATGCGTTTCGGGCGGCGCGGTGTGGCCTTTGTGGCATCCCTCAGCCACATAATCGCGTACATCATCATCGCCGTACACCCGCCATACCCGGCCCTCGTCGTGGCATTCGCGCTCGCCGGCTTCGGCAATGGCATTGCTGACGCCGGCTGGAATGCGTTCATTGGCAACATGGACCGCGCCAACGAGCTCCTGGGGGTTCTACACGGGCTGTACGGCGTCGGAGCTGTCATCAGCCCGCTTATCGCCACGACTTTGATTACGAAGGCAGGGTTGCCGTGGTATGCGTTCTATTACATAATGGTGAGTTTTAGTTTACTTGTCACTTTAGGTCCTCTAGAGAAATACTCTGTACTCACGTGAGCTGATTGAGCTGATATGTCCTTTGTCTGATAGATCGGCCTTGCGGGCCTTGAAATTGTCATCACAGGCACGGGCTTTTGGACGGCGACGGGGCGCGAGTACCGCGACGCGGTGGCTGCGAGCTCAAGCTCGTCTGGCGGCAGCGGCGGCCTGAAGGAGGTGCTGTTCCAAAAGCCTGGTGCCCGCGTCGCTTGGCTATGCGCCATCTTCCTCCTGGGCTACGTCGGCATTGAGGTCGCTCTTGGAGGTTGGATTGTGGAGTTCATGATTCAGGTCCGCCACGGCGGCGCTTTCGAAAGCGGTCTTACGGCCACAGGGTTCTGGCTTGGCCTGACGGTTGGACGGTTCGTCCTCGGGTTTATCACGCCCAGGATCGGCGAGAAGCTTGCTATCATGGTATCTGTCCCATTCATCTCCCGTCCTATCTTTCTTCGCCGGTAGGGAATTATGTTGACGATAACTATTACTTAGATATATCTACCTATTACTCTAGGCTTTGAGCTTGTCTTCTGGCTGGTCCCGCAGTTCATCGTGTCAGCTGTTGCTGTGGGATTGCAAGGCTTTTTCATTGGGCCTCTTTTTCCAGCCGCCATCGTGGCCATGTCAAAGTTACTCCCACAACACCTCCACGTCGGCGCGATAGGATTCGCCGCCGCATTTGGAGGAAGTGGTGCCGCTGTTTTGCCCTTTGCTGTCGGCGCTATCGCACAGGCTAAGGGTGTACAAGTCTTACAGCCTATCATCCTCGCTCTGCTTGCAGCTATCTTTCTGGTCTGGTGTGGGTTGCCCAGAATCGAGAAGAAGAAGATTTAATTTTCTGTGGAAAAATACATGAAGGAATAGAAGGAGAAAGCCATGGCAGTTGCAGAATCTCTGCTGAAGTCGTGTAAGTATATAGGAGGTATTCGTATAAGTGGTTGACTGTACTGAGTATCAGTCCACGCAAACAGTATATTTCATGACGATCAGATTATATCTTTGTACCAACCACAACCAAGTTATGGTTCGTCGTGAAACTACTGACTACTGATTATGCGAACCATGATTGAAATGTTTTTGCTGCATATGTTTGTTTCCTTACTCGGGCTGTTTGTCTAGGTATTTGTCTGAGTTGGCGAGCCCCATGACCGTTTGGCTTGAGCGGTGAAATGGCCGTACCCCGAGAGAGGCGTGTATGCGACTGCCATTGGTCCGACGGCATTATGGATCATGGAGGTTCGGCGCCCGGAACGCGGCCGCCTGCAGCTGATCAATTTTAGATTCCTCGCATCAACTCCACATGATTTTCCTAGAGTCGAGCGACAATGTTTGGCAGAGGGTAGCCAACCCATTTCCTAGATTAATATGGACTTGCTAGCATAGACGGCATGAGCTGAATGAATGTGCTGAGAGCATTCAACATGCACATCTGCCCAACCCTGGCAGGTCTGTGATTCCAGGTATTTACTGGATAGATGGATCAGGAGGGCCGGGATTTGCCCAGTTGTTGCTGTGGCGTATCCAAGTAGATGCATATTGACGTAAATTGCAAGGAACATGCCCATAACTAAATCCCATCGTTATTGCAAGCAGTTCTACGCAGAAAGCAGTCGAACATGATGGAGATGTTTGTTGGAAGGATACTATGAAGATCAGGAGGTACAAACTGGAATTCGCTTAAACGAGCGAATGCCTTCGCCAGTTTTTGTTTGGCCTACGCGGAGAGGGAAGCAGAGCCTACCTACTATCTACTACCTTTGCTCACACGTGCCTGTTCTGCTGTCGCGCCAATCCGAATCACCCGGTAGCTCTGCCGGGTGGCCCGTCGGATGCGCAAGGTAGCACTAGGGGGAAAGGGAAGCGGCTTAATCCGACAGGACTTCGGCAGGCAGAGGTTGGTTTACGTACCCGCACGAATACTTTGGAAGCTCGCTGAAGCACAAGGAGGACAAACTCGTCAGGTCAGTCAGTAAGTAAGGGACGATGAGGAGAAAGCAGCGGCAGCAAGCGGTGGTTGTTCGCATGCAAGGTCGCAATAGGCTGAAGAATTAAATGGGATTGCTCTCGTCATGCGCATGACCGACGGCTCTTGCGCGTCCCTCTTGCGCTTGCGGCCGACACATCGGGCCTGGATCTGGAGCCCGAATATTCGGGAATCAGGGTGTCTCCATGTGCATATGAGGCATATCATGCCTGATAAGACTGACTAGGACGGGGTACCTAGGCAGGTAAGGACTGGATGAGGAGATGGCTAGGCAGTTGATGCAATGTGGATAGCCGTTGCACGACGACTTGTACGCATTTCGTGTAGGCAGTGCGAGCCGGACGTCAGGTCATCTCGAGCTTCACTTGTGAGATAGTAGCGCTTTACCCCGCCGCCATTCTCTCCAAAGTATGAGAAGCAAGCAAGCAGAGAGGCGCATCTGCGAGGAGATCTCATGATAGTACCCGATCAGGTGCTGGTTTGACATCCAAACCGGAATGTACCAGATTCCCATGTATCCATGTAGGTGCAGGTCCCGAGGCTGTCTGTCTGTCTGCCTTTACTTGCATTTGCAGGTGGGAGGGGTTTCTACAAGTAGGAGGCTATTCACCCAAGGACGTACCTGGATTAGGTTAGTCGGACCTACCGCTAGCTGAGCAACACATAAAATAAAGCCTTGGTTGAAGTCTTAAGCCACGCGTGGTAGGACATTTATAGCAGAGGAGGCATTACACGTACAGTAGATACCTTAGGTACCTTAGGTACCTACCTAGGTACCTAGGTAGGGTATGGTTTATAGGTAATAGGCACCTTAAGGCTACCTCTACGGAGGTTGTGGTCAAAGATACGCATCATCTAAATACAACCAGATACAGTGTGAGCCATTTACAGCTTACTTCCTAATTAATAAATATATTATATAATCCTCTAGACTATAAACAGCCCAAAAGAGACTTAGCGGACCGCTGGCAGTCCGAAATATACTCTGCCAAGCTGCTAGCGATCTAGAAATAAATGCCATTCTTAATAGTAGGTAGTTGATCTTACACTGTACTCGCTTTGTACCAGGCCAGTGGGTAGGTACCTACCTGATCTTTGACCACAACCTCCGTCCGTTAACTTGTGAAATTCCCTTATAAACACCTGGGCAGTTTATTGACATTGACCAAGGCCACATGCTCCATCGACCAGGAACAAAGATGGGTAGCCAAGGAGACCGAGTAGTAGTGTCCATCTATGTATTTATAGAAGCAACGCATGTTACATACTGCTACTACCTTACTACTACTACTACTACTATTATTATTATTATTATTATTGTTTGTGTTCCACCACACAGAAACCTTTCGATCACAGAAGAAGCGCGGAAGTGAATAGACACGCACATAAGCTCTTGTCCCGTCGACGATGGCATCAATCCTGTGCATCCTTACTGAGTAGGTACTTGGGTACCTAGAGCCCAAAATCGAGGAGGAGGAAAAGAATGGTGATATTAAAGACTTAAGAGTGCACAGTAGCTTGCTTTGATCAATCTATGTATTAGATCACGGTAGTATCTCCAACTTGTTATCGTGTTGTATGTAAGTTTTTGTTGATGCCGCGGTTCACCAGCTATGGGCAGGTCAGAATAGAGAGGCGTTGACATCTTATCAAGGATTCCCTCTTACAGCAGTTTCCAAGCGTGCACGAAGCTTGAACAGGTAATATGTTTTATTACCCCGATAAAAACAAAACGCGTAAAGTAGACACAGCTGCACATATTTCTAGAAGGTTCATTGAATATCATCAGGAGGCCTGATATTAGGTAGTCAATGCCAATGAAAATGATCTATCGCCATTAATTCAACATCATATGCTCTGCCAGCCAAGCGCCCCCCGGGTGGTACTTTGACGGCCACGGCCATGTACCCAGGCGCATCGAGAAATGTACCTTGCCGCACCCTCCGAGGGGCGCCGGTCGCAACGGCCAGAGGGTCAAGATGGGCTGCTGGGCCACTGTCTGGCTGCTGAGTAGTGGTAGGAGTCGCGGGGCCGGCTGCAGATGTACCTAGCGACTTGGTGCGACCTGGCGAGGTACACTAAGCGCGCGTCGTGGTTGACAGACAACAGACAACAGACAACAGACAGCTTGACAAGGCACCTGCAGTGTGACGATTCCAAGCTCGCCGCCTGCCCTGATTAGGTAGATGCTTGGGAAGCTCTCCAAATCCCATCCTTATCCCATCTTTTTCTCGATGATAAAACGCCCAACGAGTCTACCTCGAAGTACACGTACTTTTTTGCTCTGTCTTCTTACCTCTCTCTCTCATGCTGTACCCGAATACTCATATTCTCCATTATCGGGGCAAAGAATAGGTAGACAACATTAGAAAGACTGCCTTGGAGTCCCCTCTCTCTTTGGTCGCGTTACTGTGTTGCTGTCGAGCCACAGCTGTCTTAAACATTCATTATTAATACTGCCATCCGGGTGTTGCTGCGGGTTATCTTGGAGAGCGAAGGGTCTTAGGTATGTAGGGTACCTCCCAACGCTCATCGCAGATGTTCAAAATCTCAGCATCTTCTTAGCATGCTGCTCCTCTTCTCATTCCATCTCTCCGCCGTTTCGCCGTGTCGGTTCTTGTGATGCTTACCTATCTAATCGGTGTTTGACAAAGCCAGGACCACGGACGGCGCGGTGCAAGCGGCCGGATTTGCATACACAAAGTACCAAACAAACCGATGCCCCCCTCGCTCCCCGGCCGTTTTCAATACGCCGACTCCCCCCCCCCTGATACTAGTTACCTAGGGGTAGCCCACCCATTATCTACACGCCGAGCCCCATAGCACAGCCCATACCTAAGTTGTGCGGTACTGCGATAGCAAGATTAGCACTTACCTTAGCAGTAGTAGCTCTGCCAACAACGACCGAGCTCGAGGTACGACGTCACACTAGCTGGCTACTGGGCTGCCTGCATACGACCCCGATCGATAATACCCCATATGCCCATTCCCTTGACACAATCTTGCGACTGGGGCGACATACTAGGCTTAACATAGGAAAGACGAGGAAAAAGAAGAAGAAGAAGAAGAAGAGGAAGAGGAAAGCGGAGGATCATACCTGTATACAACTTGTCTAGCTTCGCAAGAACGCTTGTCTGGTTGCTCGCCCTGCTGTGTCGGCATTTTGCGCCTTGCGAGACGAATTCGCCACGAAGCCCCATTTATAGCCACGAATACGACCCTCGATAAGCTACAATTCCATAGGTTGATGCTACTGTTCTGTGTCACTACCACTCCCCCCCCCTTCAACTCGCGCGTCGATACTCCCTCCTCAAACACCTTCGCCGCGCCCTACCATAACCGCTGCGAGCGGGATCCTTCGTTAGCCATGGACGAGGGTTATGATGCGTCGTCGTCGGTGGCCTTCAACCTGGCCACTCACGTCATAAATTCTCAAGCTATTGGCGAAACCATATCCCGAGCGACCTCGCCGGGTCTGCCTACGGAGGCAAGCGCAGGCGATAACAAACGGTATCGGCTGCGGACATTCGCTTACTTTCGGCTCCTGCCATATGAAGTTGAGGAAGAATCGCAACGTGATGCTGCTCTGGAAGGGATACTGAAACAGCTCTACATTGCAGTCAAGGCTGAGGATTTTTCTCCCGGCGCCTTGCACTGGACACGCCAACTACAAGCATGGCTTTCTTTAAAGTTTGACATGCCGCATGAAAAGCGTGCCCAGCTTGCTCAGCTTTACTTTCACCTTGCCCTAGCTCCGGGACTAGATAGTAGTGCAGCTGATAGGTTTTCTAGGATGGTTGTCACGCTCACGAGGTTTGTCGCGCCTTCAATTGCCTTGCTGCCCTCTCTTTGTTCTTCTCAATACGTCCGAACCCCGGGTAGATACTCGACAGCTAACGCTTTTGCCATGCTAGAAAGAAGCATTTCCTCAAACCACAAGAAGACTTAATACTAGATTGGCGACCACTGTGGAAGGATATCAAGACCATAGTTTTGCCTACTGAAGCCCCATCGCACACGACGTCTTTGAGGCGGGGCCTCAAGCATCTGTGGAAGCTATGTCTTCACTCACAGGCCTACTTTGATCCAAAGGAGCGCTATTCCATGCTACAGGAGATTCTCCCGTACTTCAGCACTTCGGATCTTTCCGATGGCTTCATCGTGCTTGGAGTATTGAATGTCTTGATGCCTACGGCTCCCGCCCCGCCTACCGAACCGCTGTCACAACCAGCCGACTTTCTTCCGACGTTCTTCCACCTGTGGTCACTAGTGTCTAGATCCAAAGTGGTCGACAGCACGCTTCTCGATATCTTATCTAGGTTGGCCCGAGATTATCTGTCTTGCCTACATGTGCCCTTCGGCGAACACGGCATATTTACACGCGAGCAGTCAGACCTAATCTTCACGGCCGTTCTTCGCCTGACCGAAATTCCTGTTGGCCAGGCCAACTCTCCATACAGTAACGTGGACTATTCAGCTGGCATGGCCATGTTTCTCGAGAAGGACAAGAAGAAACACCCGGTGACTTACATCATTGCCCGGTGGATTGTCTCGTCTCTATCACCACACTGCCTTGAAAAACAGAGTTCTATTCTCAATAGCCTGGAAGGTCTCTTGCAGTCTGTTGACACTTTCTTTCATCCGTCCAACAATGGCTCATGGACTAGGATGCTATCACAACTCACATACTATCTATCCGAGTTATTTGTATCTCGCTGGTGTAAGGAACAAAGCGGAGAGATGGACACGCCTGCCGACA
This sequence comes from Xylaria sp. MSU_SB201401, assembly GCA_002288965.1. Lineage (NCBI taxonomy): Eukaryota > Fungi > Ascomycota > Sordariomycetes > Xylariales > Xylariaceae > Xylaria > Xylaria sp. MSU_SB201401. The sequence goes on from NPFG01000119.1 coordinate 64,479, forward strand.
GGCGCATCAACGTGGAGCTGAAACAGCGTTTTGTGTTGTGCTTGCGCGAAGTCACTTTCATGGGCATCTATGGCAAAGGCAGTTCCGTTACCAGCATGTACTTTGGTGCTCTTCAGAATCTGACTTTCCTGGAACCTGATTTGATGCTGCCTGGTGCTCTTCAGCGTTTCTATCCTAGTTTGCAAGGCCTCGTCGAAGTGCACCGAACCACGTCCAGTCTCATCGGCCTGCAGATGATTGCCAATGTCATGGCGAGAGAGAAAGGCTGGCGATGTCACATCACCGCGCTGTTAGCACTTGCCCTGCCTGGCATCGATGCCAACGACCTCAACAAGACTCAATACACTCTTAATTTTATTCAAACTGTGGCATATAGTATTCCGTTCGTGAATCTAGCCAAGGAGAACAGCAAGATACACGACACCAGCCTAGCCATGCAGTGGGTACAAGGAGAGATGGAACGAATGGAAGTCGAAGGCCAAGACGTCCAAATTGATTACAAGACTGAGCTAAGCGACGAAGTTGAGCTTGACATAGCTCGGTCCTCGACAGCTGGCTTTGGCGAGTTCGTCATAACACTGCTTGGGAAGGTGTTTACCTTGTTAGAGAACCTTCCGGATTCCTCACAAGTGAGGTCGGGATCACCCGAGGACAATATCATTAACACATTGCCGGCAGCCTTGACCCCGGTGTTTGCGTCTCTATCTCCCGAGCTTTTTGATATGGCTCTAGAGAAACTAGCCACGTTTGTGTCGTCACATGTTGTACACCAGGCACGTGACGCCATGGCGTGGATTTGCAATGCACTTTGCAAAGTGAACCCTGAGAAAACACTCAAAGTCTTTATTCCCATGCTTATTGTCAACATTCGCCATGAGATTGATTCGAACGGTGCCGCATCCGACCGTAGTAGTGGCACGGAGATACTTCCCCGGGACAGAGCTCTTGTTTGGCACATAAGCATCCTAAGTATGTGCGCTGTCCACGTGGGCAGTGAGGTGCTCCATTACAAGAAAGATCTCTTTGACATTGCCGAGTACATGCAGGAGAAATGTCGTGGACTTCCTGCTATTCATATTAGTAATTTCATCCATCACCTGCTGCTTAACCTTACTCACACTTACCCGATTGACACGGCACTGTATGAGCCTGAAGTCATTGAGCGTGGTTTAGACGTGAATGACTGGGGAAAGACGACGAAGCCGGCGGATCTCACCATTCGATGGCATCGGCCCGTCATGGAAGAAATTCAGTTCGCCGTTGAGCTCTTCGAGTCCCAGACAGGCTCTGCCATGCGCCGGCTTGAAGCACTCATGAGTGACAAACCGCCTGTAAGCAGAGGGGGCAAAAACAAAGAATGGTCCGATGAGACCTCTCGCCAGCTCAGCCAACTACGACTGGTTATCTCAGGTATCGCGACTCTTTTTGACCCGAAAAGGGCCTCGGGTGAGGTTAATGGCCACGTGAATAGTTCCGTGGACAGAGACGGCGACGATCTTAGCATGCAGGATGGTAGCGATGATGATGCAGAATCCAACGACCCATTGGCAGAAGCCGGTGAGGATGACGAGACGAAACCCCAGTTCAAGTACCAATCTGGCTACCTATTGACACCTGGCACGCCTCTCTACAATCGCATCCATGGTCTGCGGGATGACATAGGCAAATTGTTGTCGAGAACACATTCGTGGTTGAACACTCACCAGGAAGATGATGTCTCGTGCTTCACAGCGCTTTACTCGGCCTATCGCACTTGGATTACCGACGTCGGCTTTGAGCGGTCTGCTCACCCATTGGATCGCCTTCTCCGACTGTACAAAGCAGATATAGCTCCTTTCAAAATAAGCGGCTTGCGCAAGCACTACCCGCGCCCTTTGCTCATAAAGCGAGCGGATGGATACCAACAACAACGTGTCAAGCATAACTCCACGGTTCGGCGTAAAAGCGGACTGGACAAACGGTTATTACTGGACCTTGCTGAATCGTCAGTTTCGTCGTACGCCGATGTGCGTAGAATAGCACAAGGGGCTCAGGATGCTTCAGTAAAAACATTAATAGGGGGGAGGCCTTTGGTCATTCCCGTCCTTCTAGAGAGGTTCCGCCAAGCTTTGGATGAGAATGACCACGACCGAATCAAGGGCGCCATGTACACACTCTTATTCACTAGTCTTTTGAAGACCGTGATGAAAGACTGGCGTTTTGCCCCAGACCTGATGCGTCTCTATATCAAAACTGCCGGTGTTGACAAAACGTCCATTCAGACTCTTGGAACCACGGCCGTGTATCCGCTTATTGATTTCGGCAAACGATTTGAGTTGATGGTAATAACGGATAGTGGCATCGTAGATTTGATCAAACCAGATGAAGATTGCTCGAAAGCCATTCAAACGAGGCATGACTTCATTGTCGAACGAAGGACGAAGGTAGAGAAGAGGAAGGCGAGTCTGGGGCTAGAGCTGGTTGAACTGGCGAGGGAGTCACACTGGAAGACAGCCAGCCGATGCGCCATCTTTGCTACCAACCTTTGCAGGAGGTTTGATAGTATTGCACCTACTCAGTTCATTGACCTTGTCGCAAATGGTACTAACGACCCTCATCCCGGCCTGAGGGCTAACTACCTATCTGCTTTCTCTCTGGTCTTCTCTGCTATCGACCAACGAGCCGTTTACAAACATGATTATCGGAACTTTCTTGAAGGAAACGAATCTGAGTCTAACAGGATATTTGTCCCTGTGCCCAAAGGCGACGCAGAGTTCACCGACAAGTATTTAGACAACTTCAATCACCCAGAAACGGCGGAATATATGGTAGATGCGGATTATCCGGGCTGGCTGGTCTGGGGAAAGAGCTTTTGTGCAACTAAGCTGAAATCTAGAAGATTTGATGCTTACGATGACCTGGAGAGAGCCACCAGAAAGCACATCGGCAACTTGCTCACTAGGCAATGGCTCGCCAAATTTTTTGATCATCTAAAGCAAGAACCGCGAGACACCTCATCGGATAGGTTCAGGACCTCAAATGTCCTGCTTCTAATGAACATATTCGATCTCATGCACGCTGGAGAGACTTCTATCACATTCGAAGACGTCAAAGAGTTAGTGGCCGAAACGTATGGAGACGGCAGCGACAAGCACCAGCATCGAGCAACAGCGGAGATATTGGGCGCAATGTTAGTCGGCTTGCCTGAGTGTACCGCGGAAACGCGGAAGCAAGTATGGGAATTCTCACTGCCAATGATTGTGAAAATCTTTGAGGATAGTCTCACACCCGAAAACCAAACATACTGGGTTACGTTCCTCCACTTCCTACTGGACAGCAAAGATCCCCGGCGAGCCCATGATCTTATCACTAAACTCAGTTCATTCCGGCTGGATATGAATTCCAATGCGGCCTTTAAAGAATCCTCGAAGGTGCAGTTACTAGAGTTCATGATCAACGACAATGGTTGGCATTTCCGACACGAAAAACCTATCCTTGAAGACTTTCTCGCGCACATAGATCACCCATATAAGTCTGTTCGAGAGGCGATGGGGCGTGTTATTGCTACTATATACCGCACTCGATATTACGAAGCTTTTGAGAGTGTGGATATACTACTCGAACAAAATAAGGCAGAGTCTAGCATCGGCATCAAGCCTTACAAGCCTACTGACAAATTTGTGGCGACTGTGAAAGACGTGTTTGACCGACTCGAAGTATGGCGGCAACAGCGCGCACCCGGGCAACAAACGCCTTCCTCTTATACGTCAGGGTCCAAAACTGTCCTGACGTGGCTGGACAATACCTTGTCGTCACAGGAATGCACACAGCTGATCCCCTTCTTTCCAGACCTGTTTGTCGATCAGCTACTACATATGATGGATGTGAAAGAAGACCCAGAACTTATGAGGCTGTCATACCATGTCTATCGCCATTTACCGAACATTCCCTTCCCCACTGGGGAAGATGGGCCTTTCATTCGCGCGCTAATCCGCCTTGGCACAACATCTCCAAGCTGGCATCAACGACTACGCACTCTCGTCAATATCCAAGTCATATACTTCAGGCGCCTGTTCCTTATGGAAGCCTCTAATAGAGAGCTGTTATTTGATGCGGTCGGCGACATGCTAGCGGACTCGCAGCTTGAGGTGCGAACTGTGGCTGGCGCGACGCTTGCAGGCATGATTCGTTGCTCTCCCGTGGCCATCCGCAATCCCATGATCGCTACCTTGAAGTCTCGCTTCGAGACGCAACTAGCGCGTAACCCAATGCCAAGAAGAAAGACTCCTGGCACTGAGACTCCATCAGGCGATACTCAAAAAGTCGTCAAGAGACATGCCGCCATTTTAGGTCTCGGTGCACTCATTGAAGCATTTCCCTATGCGACACCACCGCCAAGCTGGATGCCCGAGGTACTGGCTCTCCTAGCAAGACGTGCGGCAAGTGAGCCTGGCGTGGTAGGACAAGCTACTAAAGGCATTCTCTCGGAGTTCAAAAAGACAAGGCAGGATAGCTGGGCTGTGGATCAAAAGGTTAGTAAATTGTCACGTTGATATTGAGAGCTTAGTTAAGCTGATACTTTCTAGTATTTCACCCCTGAGCAGCTAGAGGATCTTGAAGGCGTTCTCTGGAAGAGCTATTTCGCATAGAGCAGTTAGTCGTAAGACTAACTGACAACGGTCCCCCAACTACAAACGGCTTATCCCAGGTTTAGAACGAAAGGTACCTGAGCGCTGAGTCGCTCTGTAAAAAATTCTTTCGTAACCAACTAGGTCAGCTACTATGACATAGTAGTAACCTACATTAGTCGGCCTGCCTCATTTTCCCTGGTGATTAGATGATACACCTCATTCAAGACACGGTGCATGGGAGTACATCTGGCATTACATGTAGTCTATTAGTGATGTATGAGGTCGGCAGGTACTCGGTAGAAGCATAAAGTGCAAGGGCCAGCCAATTCTGGGTTTCTTTTTTCTTTATCATTGTTGTTCCTAGTTTCCTTTCCCTCATTTACATTGGAACGAGTCAAGGGGCTTGATTGCATCGTGTTATAGCTTACAAAGCAACATCCACATTTCTGTAGACCAATAAACTCCAGTTCCGATATTTCCCATTTGCGTGTAGAGGATCCCAGACAAGGAAACATCTTATAGTGCCTCTGAATAGCTGCATATTATCATTCTATCTCTAATCACCGTGTCCAGCAATAAGAAACACAAAACTCCATCGATTGCACGATGTCATGTAAATTCATTATATTTTCATACATTGGCTGACTGCCGGGAATCATCAGGCGGGCAAAGCCTCGTAGTCAGGGAAATAACGCTGTTGGATCCGACGCGCATACTCGAGCAGCACGGGGAACCTCTTCAGGTCAGCCTGCGAGCCAGGGCCGCTTCTTCCATGTTAGCAGTGACACTACTCTCTCTCATTTTACGGGTTAGCTTACGCAGTACATAGCAAAGTAGAAACAACGAATCCGAAAAGCGCGGCGTCGACCTCGGTCGGCTCGGGCCCGCCCAGCACCCAGAAAGGCTCGTCTTTATCGCTGCCACTCTTATTACGAGTCTTGGACTGTGACTCGAGCACCAGGTCCGCGAAGCTCGCCCAGATCTCGCGCCGGAACCGCCCGATCTCCTCGGCGCTGAAGCGCCCCGTGCCCTGCCCGTGGAGCGTGGACACCGTCGAGCGGTAGATCATCGACCCGACGAAGGCGCGGACTGGCCAGGGCAGCGCCCAGAGCACGTGGTCGCGCATCGTGTAGTAGTTCTGCGTCCAGCGCTCCCAGGTCTGTGGTTTTGCGGATGTTAGCGGCGTGCTAGTGATGATGGTTTGTGCATGCATGCGTTTCATGAAGCTAATGGCGGGCAAAGAAACGTACGTGATACGGAGACAGTTTCTCTTCTAGGAGCGCTCTGAGCGCGAGATCGTGCGCCCGCTCGACCTTGGACAGGTGCGCGTGCAGATCTGGGAGCGTGCCGCGCTCGCAAAGCGTGTTGGTGATGAGCGTTGAGTCCGCGAGGACCTCTGGTGTTGATGCCAAGCTGGGGTTCGATAGCTCGATGTACGGGATTTTGCCCTTAGGTCCGCTGCGCGGCGAGCCTACGTCAGTCTTGTAGGGCACGCCGGCGAAGCGCAAGCGCGCCTCGAGCTTGGTCACGTAGGGCGACCAGACGAAGATATTGGGGCCTTGGAAGCCGCGGAACATAGTTATTGTTTCTGGGGAGGAGGACATGGCTGTTGGATTGTGGTGATGTGGTGTACAGATAGATGGGTATAACTTGTTCACTTTAGATTCAAGTGCAATCGGATCTACTTTGACATCATGGCGACTTGCGACTATTAATATAGAAATGCATCAATATCTTTGTCATTTTACCAATAGCTAGCGACTGTACCAAACCATCTGAAGACGCTTGTTGGAGCCTCTGCGACGCCCATCTTCGTCGTTGTCGCGTCGTCGCGTCGGCCGAGGAAGTGGTTGCGACGCGAGGTTGGCGTAGGAGTCGCCGTAGGAGTCGCCGTATGAGTCACCAGCCGAGGCGCTGATCAAAAAAGTAGGCAGACCACCCACCTTAAAGCCCTTCTTACAGCTGCAGAAGAGGGTTCAGCAAGCTATCGCAGGAACTATCAATAATTGGATTAAAAGAGTTCCTAAATAGCTTTAAGATATAATGAACGATAAAGGTTAATATATTGGCTATTGAATAGTCTGAATAGGTTTGAATTGGTTTGCATAGCTTTAAAAAAAAAAAAACTGGTTATTCTGGTGCTGTAGGTGGGTGGTCTGCCTACTATTTTGATCAGCGCCTCGCCAGGTTACCAATAGCTTCATCTAGGCAGAGGCTATGCCCATGTCAGCGAATCAAGTCCACTTGGGCCGTGTTACTAGGGTGAGACCGTTACAGAGGTTGCAGCAGGTTGGTGGTATTTTTAATCCTTCGGACTTCTTGAGATGTCCAGGAAGTCGGGCGAAGACCACGAACTCCGAGATGTCTGCAGCTGGTGTAGACATCCTTCAGGTTCTGTCTATCAGTAATGCCACTTCTCGTTGGTATGGTTTAAGGACAATAGGACGTTGCCTGCGTAACCTTACAACAGTCATGCCTGATAGCAAATCTAGATTATCAAATTATTGCACTTTGGACCGTCGCAGCTATCTATGTACTTACTAGCTGCAAAATGAAGATTATACAAGACAGTCGATAGGATTCAGCTGCATGGTGTCCGTAAATCTCTAAACACCGCGATGATCCCCCCTCCCAAAGTTTCCTTTGCTGCTTTGCGCGCTCTCAATGTGAAAGAGTTGGGGACGGCGATCCAGGCAGTATTCGAGTGAAATGTTTTGTACTATTCTCACTCAGAATAAATGCGGCGTATCGGAGAATGTCCGTGATGTGGTGATAACTGCCGGACAGTGGAGCCTTGTGGCTGCAAGGTACCTAAACATCCCCCTAGCTTGAGAACTTCTACGTCGCCTACTTGTAGTCATTCTCCTGAGTAAACCGCCCTACCAAACGAATCGCGCGCACTGGTTAGGCGTCGGTCATACAACCCGTCAAACTTGTCTCAGGCCCATGTTAATTATACCTGGTTCGCAAAGCCACAATGACCGACAATGCGGACGCAAGCAGCCATATCGACGAGGCCATCAAGTCGCATATTGAGCACCTCGTCCGCACGAACCTGCCGAACTCAGCCATATACAACTTCCTACTATCGGACGTGAGGATTGTGTTCGCGACCAAGGGTACCGTCAAGGCGCGGCTCACGCTCACGCGCAACCACATCAATTCGGGCGGAGGCATCCACGGTGCGGTGTCGGCCGCCATCACCGACTGGGCTGGAGGCATGGCGATTGCGACGTGGGACCTTAGGGCAAAGACAGGCGTCTCCGTCGACATTCACGTGCGCTACCTGTCGTCGGCCCGCGAAGGCGACGAAGTCGAGATTGAGGGGACCGCCGAGAAGGTCGGGGGGTCGATCGCGTTCACGCGCATCGTCATTTCCAAGGTTGTCGACGGGCAAGCGGGCCCCATCATCGCCAGCGGCACACACACAAAGTACGTGAAGCTGCGCGAGCCGCCCAAATAAGATTGGCCAGTCCTTTGCTCGCTTGCTCGCCGGGACGGGGTAGCAGTCGTGGCTACGTTGTTGGGAGCTTGTTTCCTCGTTCGGATGGTAGGAGATTCCATTTTGGGGTTGTCTTCTTGTGCCCTCTTTTTTCCTTGTCCATAGAGCATTCTAGACACGACAGACACGGCACGAGATGTGCTGGCTATTGCAGGTTTAGTTAGTAATAGCGAAGCACCCTTAAGACCTGGGGTTTCGGACATCGCGCGAGGGGCAGAAGGGCCTCTTTTCTTCGACAGGTCCGGCGTATCAACCCAATAGTCATCTTCACATAAGGGCTGGGATAGATGGGGGAGGGAGCATTGGACTCTTTTAATCCTTCTCGTTACCTCACCGGCTTCGAGTCGACGCATTATCTAGGAAACTAGGCGAGCGACCCAAGCTACCATGTGCCTTAGGTGGCCAGATTTGCTAGAGCGTCATCCTACCCTACGGATAGATGTTGTACAGATCTAGGCTGCTCGGATGGTCGCATGGGATCCAGTTCCTCTAGCGTTGCGCTGCGCACGCACGGTAAGCAAAAACGGTCGCGAGCCGTGGAGTATGATCGTTTCAGCGTACCGTCTATGAATACCTGTTGGATCCGAAATCCAGACAGGTCAGCCCACCCAGACATGCCACCTCTAGAAAGTAGATGTTCGCCCCTCATCTAGCTATCCCCCTACCTATGATGCGCATATAGTGACCCCCCCAGACTCGACTGGGGTTATATCATTTGTCAACTTAGTATAGTGAGAGAATTGGGTAGCATAGATAAGTCAATTTAAATAAATGGAGGGTAGGTAATAACCATGTTACGAAGTATGCAATTGCATATTATACACGTGTTGTTGGTATAGTAGTATTCCTATTTACCCCTCATATAGCTAGCCTACCAGGAATACACACGGTCATAAGCAGCCACGGGAGCAGGCTTGGTTTGTAGATAGGATATGACATAACGTCGACGTAGTAATTTGTCGAATGATATGCGCTTGTGTATATATGCGTGGTTCTATTTGTTGGATGTGGTCATTCCGGGATGGGCTGAGTAAAAGGAGTCAAGTAAAAGTGGTGAGGAATAGAGTGAGCGCGCGGGGAAATGTTGCATGTCGAACCCTAGTACCATGACAAAAAAGAGTGAAACGGTCTCTGCGAGCGCAATGCGAGATCCGTCTCTTCTTACCGAATCAAGATATTGACAACGCTGGTTCGGCTGTCGAAGCCTCCAACTCCGCTGTTTCCGAACAAGGGCGCGGCTCGGTACCGATACCTGCGCGTCTACCAAAATAGTGCGTTCTTTTGAGCTAGCTATACATATGTGGGTGCAGGGATGGTGCAGCTTGAGAGAAGCACGTCTCTTACATATATCACCATCGCTCGTCACCTACCTGCCGACCTGCCGACCTGCCGACAAATCTATGTGGCCGTGTCGACCCGTATTAGTAGATATGTTACGCAAAAGCAGAGAAGGCTCGCGACAACCCGCTCTTAACTGCGCATTCTATGCAAGGCAGAACCAACAATCAAGCAATCTTGAGCATGTGACGGCCTGTAACGGCTGGTTTCTTGCAGGACTCGCTGGGTTAAGTAAACCAGGGTTTAGCGTAGGCAGTCAGCAGCAAGGAGAGTGTAGCCTTCCTTCCCAGCCCCCAGATCCTCTCCTTTGTGTCCTATGGTAAGGATATTACGTGCGGCGGGAGATGGCCATATCAAATCGTCGTGACCACTCCTACTCCTAGTTTGGCAGTGGTGACATCAGCAGTTGCTTCGCACGACTAATAGATTACTAACTGACCACAAGGACCGTGACTTTCATCGCAAATCTGCTTCTTGTTACATTGGCCTTAATGAACTTATGAAACGGTACACATCATATGTAAGGCCGTTCGAAGCATTACGCATACACTTCCACCGCTCAAAACGTACATGAGCCTGGTCAGCTTTCCCGAGTCGCATTAAGCGGCTACCCAAGCTATAAATCGAGTGTTTTATAGGCAACCTATCAATATGCGGGGATACCATATAGGACATAACCGGTCTGTTCTCCAAGATGGTATGTTGCACGGTGACCACCAGGACCTGGTCATTTCTTAGAAGGAGCACGGCTCTATATACCTAGGCACTCTATGAGATCGAGATCGCACCGATGTCACATACCTATGTGTGCAATGATGCACCTTTTTTTTTTTTTTTAGATCAGGCGATGGTTATCTCGTCTATGATTACGAGAAGGCTATATCAAGAACACATATTATAGATGTGTACCTTGAGATAAGCAGAGTCATTGGTGACTGGTACAGTTACGATCAAGCTGTCCCATCGGAAAACGTGGCCGCAACCATGGAAAACCAGTAAGCTTGTGATACCCTAGATTCTTGTCCTGGGTAGGAACTTTCGTGGTATCTGTATACTTGTATAGATATATCTGTACATCTATAGATCTACACATGACAGCTACTGTGTTGCTTCACCTGGAAAGGGACCACTTCCCTATGCCTCGTAGAAGCTGTGAGAGAATCCCGGCTAAACCATCGAGGACCATTTATGCACCTTTTAGCATAGCGGTCCTTCTGTTTCTACCTTAATGTACACTGGTTAGATGATCATGGACCTCAAAGGTAGACTCACGATACAATGTAACATCTAACACCACCCAATCCCCACAATCTCAGACAGGTTGGCCTTTTCAGTATTTCATATAACTTTGGTAACTTACATGAGCGGCCGGGCGTTCTAACTCCACTCGGATGCTCTACACGAGATTTTCTTTTATACTTCTAGTAGCCGTAGGAATTCAAAAGCTCTGGGTTAACGAGTTTCGTATCCCCCCGTCTAAGCACTTAATCTCAGTTGTTATTCTGTTTAGTATGGGTAATTCCTTGTCTTTTATGATGAACCTAGTATTGTCAGTCAGCACACACACACACACACACATATATATATATATATATCTGTATATGTACAGATAGATAATAGGTAAAGAGATTAGGACAGGTTTCTATGTACGGATTGAAAACTAGTAGCGATAGTCCTATTTTAAGGCTCAAAATCTGCTATGTCTCTAATTATATAAGCAGAATATCCTATGGACTCATGGTCCAGAGCTTAGGGACTTTAAAGGTTGTAGTTATTATCGCTTTACGGTGCAACTAACATCTACTATATGCAAATGTCTAGATTTAATTAGTGCACAAGCTCATCTATATACGGCATACTCCATCTGCTTCAATAGCTGTCTACACTGCAACTTCTACTTCATCAATACATCAATCAATATACACTCTTTTTAAACTTTAGGAGACGTATTGTGAGTAATACCACCCACCCTGACATTGCTTTTGACAATATCGTTCGGATATTTAATGATTACCCGACAATTAGCTCAGAAGTAACGGCTTCGAAATTCTAATTATTATAACAATCTACGAGTAATATGTAAATACTGCGAAACGAAATATGCAGTCATGGGATATTAGGCTAAATGTGTGGTTACAAGTATACTCTCTTGATGGTCAGGCTCATCCATTTTCGCCGACATAGCCAGTGGACAATGAACTGAAAGCTTGAAACAGATATGTACTTATTTACAGACAATACTACAAACATCGATGAGTGTGTATTCGAGATTTTGGACGCAGTATAGATTAGACGGTCCCACCTTAGACCGAAGGGTTTTCGATAGGCTATATAACGATAACTTATAAGAAACTCTAGTATCAGGTTGACACGAGGGTGAATGTTTTGGACTCCATCAACCTAAAACGTTTTGCATCAATAGGGCGGACTGCCAATTCATGCTTTACTACCTATGTAGCGAAGCAAGTAACGTCTTTCCAAGTATTATGATACGGTGAGCCTACATGGTAGATTGAGCAGGATTAGGAGATTAAGGGATGGTATGGTAAAGTTACTGTATCTCGAGTGGTTTCCCAAATATAAACTGCTTATCTTCAAAGTCTAGTGTAGCTGGTGATACTAATAACGGTACATTTATAGAGACCTCCACGACCACTAGAGCCCAAGGAAGGAGGCAGAGTAAAGTTGATGATGTAAGGCACAATCATTACTAATTCTAAAATCGGTTGTAGCCTATTCAAAATCACGCCTTGCTTGATTGTTTTATTTATTGCAAAATCTGCAAAAGGCTGCGATTTCGTAGGGCAGTGCTCTAGCTGACGTATGTAGTATGCGTGTATGCGGGGGGATAATGGACCGGGCTCCTGTCCCCTGGCATTGACAGAGAGAGTGGTGCTTCACAGGGTTGGCGACGTTCATGCTCAGGGCGCAGAGGACGTCCCAGTTATGAGGACTGGTTGCGAATGCCAGGCGGCGTTTGAGGCCTACATGAGTCGAACCATCCGGCGTAAGATACACCGCTTCTTCCTGTTTCTGTCTTGATCTCATTATTAGGCCTCTCAGGAGCTGCTCAAGAGATGCTAGGTAGTCCGGGGTAGGGGAAGTTACCTAGCGCACACTATTTTTCGGGAAATCGTTAGTATCTTGCATGAGCCGGGTTAAAGCAGACGGGGTCCTAGTCACGAAGCAACGCTCTCGTCACGGTGGCCACACTTACCGATTGGCCTGAAATGAGATCCCTATAAGCGAGATGGGCATGGGGTCTGATCGCACGTTCACCCTACGGTAGAGCGCCAGCCCTGCTCAAGTAGAACAGACAGAAGGAGAGGCTTTCCACCCGTATTGTCATCAGCTTCGAGTTCTTGAGACATCTCGTGAGCGATTTCAAGGTCTTATCCTAGGCGCAGTACGCAGTAAATAAACCAAGGACCGGCACACTATGCGTTCTATCTGTCAGCGCTGGTGTAGGTAACGAGAGATGCCCTCAATACGCGCACCTACTTGTTTATGTAGACGACAAAAAGCGCTTGCATGAATCCCACTCGCCGAAAACATCCTTCGGAGATTTTTGCTCAGCTTCTGCCGAGCCTGACGCGGGCGGGTTACATGGGTGAAATTGAAACTGACACATGTCAGCGGGATGGGATAAAGTGTGCCCTGCTACAAGTGCTCACTGTCTGGAACGGGGAAAGAGGGCAAAGTCAATGCTATACTATTTGCATTGCTTTCCAGTGGAGCAATGGTATCGACCTACATACTCAAGTAATTTGTGCGTCCTGTAGCTCGCGCTCGTGGAAAGCGAACACATAATGCGGTAAGGTGAATAACCCTGACCGTCCGCTCTGGCGCTAAGATTGCGGCAGAGCTGTGGGGTGGCTAAGCATTGACTCGATACGTAGGCATGTTAAGAAGGAAGCGATTCCTACAATGGAGGGCTAGTCTTACGGGAGGCATTTTATGCCGTATGATAACAAGTATCGCTTGGTTCAGAAAGACGCGTAATTCTCACTTCTGACCTGAGAGTGGTGAATGTGAACTCATTGTCAAAATGCTGTCGTGCGGTTCTTAGGGTGGCTTTAGCGGCTCGGGAATTGGTTCCTGGGGCATGCCTAGATAGGCAGCCTAAGAACGCTTATTGCCCCAAAAACGTCGAGGTCAGGCATTAAGATCCGAGTCACTAGTATACTTTCGCCGATAACATCGCACGATCTCCGGCAGTACCGGCTGAAGTGGCAGAAGGTAGCTCAATTCTTCAGAGATGGAACAGGTGTACGAGTATGGGATGAACTCTACTTTCGGTAACGGGACTAGGTGAAGGGCGGTGCCCAAATAGATGCCTAATCCAAACCGAAACCTTTCATAAAGTGCTGATCTTCGATTCCCGGTCAACAACTGAACGGCGCCATGGAATCGAAGTCGCCACGGTGCGCTGGTGCTGCTACATTTGCCTGGAAGTGATCCACATAGCGAGGGGTAACAGCCGGACGCTTCTGCTGGAAGCGAACGCACGTTGAGCGATGCATGCATGGTTGAGGATCGAGACCGCTTGACCGAGATCCTGGGCGGACAGGATGTCGAGAGGCGTCAATCACTATCAGATTGCATTACCAGGAAGCCTGGCGAAACATTTGAACCGTCGGTCCGAAAGGGGTCTACAGGCATAACCCTATGCACTGTAGGTAGCCATAAGAAATGATAGGTTAGAATAGACGTCGATCCCGCCTGGATTGATCAACCTGGGCATGAGCAAAAACAGGCGAGAATCTTAAATAAATGATGTAGTAGCTGTTGGTGCCATATTAACGGTACGTACAAATTTTGATGTGCTTTTGTTCAGCTCCCTCGTCCCACCCTAGTTTCTCTGTTCTGTCAATGCCTACTATGACATTCTTTCGAGTATTCCCCCGATGTAGCCTAAGCTTGAAAAAGACAAAGAAAAATGCATTGCGGGTGGCCGGGCTGGTTTGCTAATAAAACGGTGATCAGAACGGATAGGAGCAACAGAGATGCCGGATCAACTTCAACCAATGCCTGCCCGCCTTCGTCCACTAAGTAAAATTGAGGCCATCGAGTGCTGTAATGCGTACTAAATACCTGGATACCCTCAATAGACTGATTGCCTAAGTACAGTAATAAGGCGTACGGTGGCTATGGGTTTACCTGTATACCTAACTAAGTAACGGCATGGTGACAAAATTACAAGTTGGGAGTGAACACAGTAAGAATAGCTACCGGCAACATTGTCGAATCTCAGGTATACTGTACCTCATCTGAGTATCTTTAAGTATCTCAAGGGTTCACACACTACCCATCTTGGGATTAGTTCACGTGCTCGACTCTACTGCGGGCGCATGCGGTAGATCTTACACACTACACTGCGGAAGCTTTTCATCCCATCATGCCTTGAGCGATGTGCTTGATGGTAGTGTCGTAGTAGCAGCAGCGATGCTTGAGCTTTCCGACCTACGCCTACCATCATCCTTCTACGAACCGCACCTTCGCCGTCGCCATCTCCGTTCGACCTTCGGGGAAGCTGCTCAGGACCTTATGGCCCGAGTCCTAGCGAGTTTCGCCCAGGTATCCGCCATCGCTGCCGGCATTCCTTGCTTGGACGACATGCAATTCCACTGTGGCTATGCCGGATCACACCCTTTTGCAGCTGCTCAGTGCGCAGATAGGAGTGAACATGGAGTACACAGATACATGGGAATGTACATGAGGTCGGAACACACCCCACTGGCAGGGACGTTCCGAGAACCCCTGACGTTGTCATGTCATGTGTCCTTGTGTAGCATATGCTAGCGTATGCATGGGGAATTGGCTACACTTCCTTTCTGAGAGTCTGTGTTGTTCACCTCCAACATGCCACAGTAGCAGCGAGCATGCTGTATGCGGTCATGTCGACGGCACAGGCCTGGCGCCATTACCTGTCTCGGACGAACGACACTACTTATGTTGACGGAATCGGTTCGATTTGGAACTCTGCGGCTCTGCGTCAGAGTGGATGGATGTCCTTATTTGGCAGGCTGATGAAGCAAAGCTATGAGTACAAAGTGTGTGCTGTTTCGTCTCCTCAATCATGAAAAGGCGACTAGCCTTATTTAGTCAAATTGACCTCCGGCCGCTCTCCCGCCTATTGTATTTGTATTGTATGCCCATGGGTACTTACACAATACGGCCGTCCCTACATCAAGGCAGCGGCTTCGTCCTGCCATGCAACAGACATAGTGACGAGGACTCGTCTAGTGCATGTCATTGGTAGCTTGTACGTGCTTGCGTCACAAGAGTAGGCCGGGCCAGAATCGCAGGTGAGTTGTTGCGCTCGTCTTGCTGTCGTAGTGTTTTGACCTCAACTGTCAAACGCCTCCGCGTATCGGTCTCTGGTCACAGTCGGCTTGTACGGCAGGTTATACAATAGGAAAGTCTCCAGGATAGCCCTCCGCCTGAACTAGTAATGGCACACTTTGCAAAAATGTGAAATGACAAGTGCGCAAGGTTCTGGGCCTCGCCCCCAGCCACTGAGTTCGAGTTAGTACCCATTACTAGACAGGTAGCTACTCGTCTTCGGTGACATGGAGCGAGGCGAAATGAACTACACTGTTATCTCAGCCCTGTAGGTGATTGGGGTTCACTGGGTATATCTATCTATCAACTCCTGCTGGTAGTTGCAGAGGAAACGGTGCACAGACAAATCTGAAGATGTCTTCCGATCTAGGGATTCAAGCTACTCGGATTTTCCTTGTGGGCAGCATCACGGACTCACAAGCACAAGGGTAGGTGGCGGCTTCGGCCCCATCGGTTAACAGGCCCCTGCATCGATACTGACTTCTCATTTGCCGCCCAAAGTCAAAGGCTCTAATCCCTACCACTAATGTCGGCGCGCGTTGATCGTGGACAGTGAGTCGTTACTGTGACGAACTGTATAAATCATGCTATCTACACAGGCGTTATTGCTCATGACACTGTCGTTCAACAAATCCTAGTACTCTAGTTACTATTAAGTTAGATTAGTGTACTAGTACCTCTCCAGCGTTGCAAATCAGGCGTTGGATGGCTGTAGATGGCGCCCAGCCGCTCCGTAACCTGCCATAATTAACCCCAGTACGGCCTGAAGTTTTATGCTGTTGATGTTGCAGTCTGGCTCCATTGTGCCCCGTTCTTCTGCTCGACGAGCGCAAGCTGCCCTGGCCTGCATATGCTCGAATACCTACACGTCTTCTCACGTGTAATAGTGTGATAGGCATTTACTGCCCACTGCCTGGCCCTGTCCCAAGCTGGTGTGTACACAGCACTGTCACTCGCCGTGTTACTCCCAGTGTATGTGTATTCGATAACGTCGTTTGCCGTACAACTAGAGCTTGCCGCAAACTCACTTCAGAGCTAGAGACGGCTCCATCAGTTGTATCCCAATTCACGTTTGTGTCTGGCTGGGATGGGTCTTCCCGTGTTAGCATTGCCGTCATGCCGTTCCGGAGCAAGGGTTCGGATGTTGGACTAGCCAGTGCTTTCACGCACGAAGATGTCGAAGGTTGAGTCCTTTCTAAGGACTTCAAAAGGCATGACGCGGAGAGCATGAACCCCTCAACTACTGCCGCACAGACTGACAAAACCAAAATCCCATGTACAGCTCGTAAACGAAGCTCTTGCACGCTGCTATGAATGATAAAATCACACCCCTGTTTCTTGTTCTTAATACTGAGTAGTAGCATGTACAGGCATCTCTTAAGCGGTCTGCTTGGTGGTACTGCGTTGTCAGGTACTCGTCCCGTCCAATCCCTGCCTATTGATGTATGTATACTACGCATGCCACCATACCATGACATGAGTGATCGACGCGCCAAGTAGCGACTATCGACCTGCCCACGAGCAAAGTATTACAGGTACAAGATCTGTACCGACATAGACTGGGGCTAAGGCGCTCTACCTTGCTTGCCAGTGTACATTAGACTCCCAAAATCGACCCTCGAGGGTTGAGTGACATGCCGCGGGTGTATGCCCGCCTAGACCAGGTTAATTCGCGTTCTTATCACCTTGGGAATTTGTGTTGGCACTCAGGTATTCTTGAAGCTATATGTGGTCAGACCATTAACAGTTTCCGTACCATGTATGCTTCTGTCATGCCTCCCCAGACCAGGAAAATCATCACCCACTACAAGTACCGACCTACACACCCATGACAGTGTAGGAGACTAACATAACTTCTCCACCCACCTGGCAAGCCAGCTCAGGTGTCTATCATTCCGCTGCGGCGTTGTCCACTTCGACATATTTACATCAACACAACGATATATCGTGACGGACAGTCACGATCGGTTCAGCTTACCTGCTTGCGGAGCTAGGGTTGCCGCTAAGGAATTCGTGAGAATCGTCAAGAAACAGATACAGTATTTGTCCGGAACGGAGCTTGCGTGTAGTGGTGCCAAAATCCCAACACATTGGTCCTGCCTCCAGCCAAGCGATTCTCTATGGGTTCACCCACGTCGGAGTACGACTTCCTACGTTTCTAACGTTGACATCGAGACTATCGAGATACGTGATCGTCCATGGGCAATACTCGCCAACGCGCCCTTTATCACACCTGTCTATCCACCATAAGACTAGCTCAACTTGTCGTCCATACAGGTTAAGGCAGAAGAAAGGTCAAGGGTTGGTCGGAAGGGTGTCGGGAGCGACTCGGGAATATTCGTTTGCCCAGCTGATAAACAATCGCCATCAAGTATCGAGTTCCAAGGGTTCGTCCTTCATCATTTCTTGATTTCCTTTTCCGGGAGCTGATCCTACGTGGACCGCAAACCACTTTTGAGTGCTAATTTTTCTTTCTACATCAGGCGCGAGAAAATAGGAAGCATTTGGATGCCCGGCCAATTTTACAGCTGGCTCCAAGTCTGGAATACAGTCGTAGAACAACGACTACTCAGGTTTTCGATCTGCAGCACTAGTCGAAAACATTGTCAAGCTCATCCATCAGCCTTAGGTTAGAACAGTCGGCGGCAGACAAGGAACACGCTGCCTGACAGAGCATCAGTCTTAGCCATACATTAACGAATAGAAAAGGGACCACACAAGGTTAAACTAGGCCCTCAGGGGTTCCCTCTCGGTCTCACGAGCTCCTCCGAACGTTAACCGCTGTTTTCTCCACAAGGCGGCGTCCTGACATTCTTATCTTTTATCACCAGCAGCCAGGCTCGTGTCTTTTAGGGCACCTTCTTTTGACTTGGCTTCGGTTGTTCCTTTGACTTCTGAGACCTCTGTTCTTCGATGGGACAGCCTCGAAACATTAGGGAGCGAAGGATAAGAACAAGGAAAGAGATTAGGTGTGGTCCTCGTACGGTGGATTGTTGATTTAGGAAGAACCACACTTGCCCTAATCGAAATACCTTCTGATCAAGCAACGAATCCTCCAAATCATCGAGCGAGTTCCGGCGGAGAGGAGAATACGTTTATATCGATAAGACCTGCTGTGTGCGTACGCAAGCAGGCCGACCTTTTAACGTTCTACGACTTCGTGTTTCAATACAACTTTACTGACGTCGACTTGACACAATGGCATATCAGCAATCGCCGTGGGCGCATATTCCACATTATGTGCCGATGATGAACTCGGGAATGCCAGCTTTACCCACGACCCAAACCCAAGGCAACCCACCAGAGCAACCAGGCAAGCAGTGCGTCGCTTTAATCTACATCGACTGGCAAACTTCTGACTGAGAACTAGATTGGAAAAATACACGCTTTCATTTATGCAGCAGCCATTACATGCAAAAGCTGCGAATGGAAAGGACAAAGGTGAGTGCTACCAACCCCATGCTGGTCTAGAATTGTTGTCTGATTGCGTGAGTAACAAGACCGGAGACCGGTAGACCCTCCTCCTATCCTAAAGCTGGAGGTGGCGACAGACCAAGATCCTGACGGTGTATACAAACAAAGTACGTCGGTGCTGCCTCTTAACAAGCATAGCAAGCCCTAATGTGACCTAGGCCCCTACCTTATTGTCGTTGCATACCTGGAGTATGGACCGGGTCAAGACCACGGCCCTGATGCAATGCCACCAGCGAACTTGATGTCGGGTACCATGGTTTCATCGTTGCACCGACTCAAAGATCCCGGTGATCAAGAAGGCGCTTTTTTCGTGTTTGGCGACTTGACGATCCGACGCGAGGGCAATTACTGCCTCCGATTCGACTTACTACAGATGGAGTTTGGCGTCAGCTCGGACCCGGATTCGTTAGTGACTGTTACATCCGTGACTAGTAACCCATTTCGAGTCTATTCGCAGAAGAACTTTCCAAAACAGCAAAAAAATGAGTCCACATTCTTGACCAGGTCCTTTAGTGATCAGGGCGTCAGGCTGCGCGTACGGAAGGATTCCCGGCTAAGCCTCAACCGAAAAAGGACAAGCGACAAGGCCATCGAAAAGTTCGACAGGAAGAGAATGGCTATTGAATCGCCCGGGCAGGGGCGGAGGCCTTCAGCCCAGCACAGACCATCGTTGGATGCTACGGACCAGTATCACGAAGGAGATATCTTTTCGAATGAGGCGGCAAATAAAAGACATAGGACGGGATCTGGACCATTGCCGACTACGGAGAATGGCCTCGAAACGCGTTCTTGGGGTTCCTATCAACCAGGCAGTAGCTCGTCTTTTGCGAACCATGGAGCGATGACCTCTATTGGTACTGGACCACCATCCTCTGCATCACTGGGTGCTCCTCAGATGCCACCGCCAACCACAAGACTCGATACTCATTTCTCCTCACTCCACACTGGCTCAAGCATGTTTCATTCACCGGTTGGGGAGCGCCAATCACCAGTCACTCCTTCCTCAGTTCACCAATCTCCCTTTGCTAGCACTGGATCACAGAATTCTTCTATGGCTTATTTGTACGGAACGAGTCTAGGTCAGAACAGCAGCGCGCAGCCGTTGAATCTCGCTCCCGTCGGGGCACACACACAGAGTGCGATGAGCACCCCTCGCTTGGCAGACTCATCCCCACGGCCACATGCTCATCCGACTAACGCAGCATCTCCAATGGGGGTTAATATATACGCACCAGCGTCACAAGTTTCTGCGCCGCCACAACCTCGCCAACTTTCGTACAACACACCGACATATCACCACGGCTTGTCGAACGCGTTCGACCACAGCACCCTGCATGAACACGGGATGAATACGCCCTTGACGGGGAATATGCCGCCTGACAATTTGAAGGGTGGATACGCCGATGTTTTCAATGGAGTCACCGCAAAATCCGAGTAAGGCTAAAGTCCCGAGCTATTAAATGCAAGCGGATTAATGTGATAGTCAGTCCCACGCGTAAAGCGCAAGCATCCAGTTGGCAATGGGCGGCCAACCGTGGAGCAGACCACAAAACGCACCCTCTTAACTCTTTTGGCATCGCCCAAGAGACGATTGCTTGATATTTTGGCGGAATTGGGATTAGTCTACGAAGATTGAAGTATACAAAAAGGTAAAAGGAGATATACATTTTAATAGCTGTTTCCCGCTTAACCGGAGGTTGAAATGCATTGTTCTGGAAGAAGATACCCCACGGCGGCCATTCTGTTTCACGCACTACTCATTCGTTAATCATGTCACGATACGAAGACCGAATAATAATACTAAATTTGGAAAACCAAAACATTTACTTGCAAAAGAATTCAGAGTACAAAAAATGCTTAGAAAACAAGCGTTAGCAAACAACGTTCACGTTAATAAATCACAGATATGATCCAACTTTCCCGTACACGACTAATATTATGTGGCTGACTTGAGCTCAGCTCACTTTGTTACCGCGATCTACAGCAACTACAGGAATACTCGGGGTGGCATAATGCCTACAGTGAGCTCAAAATCTATACATTATCATTCCCTGTATTCACATGGGCTCTTTACAGGAACTACTTAGAGGCCCCACTAGTATGTGTGGCGCTAGGAACGACCCAGATGGGAGCTGGAACTGGAACTTGTGGAGCACGACAACGTCCCTAAGCCCTTGTTCCCTACTGCTGACGGTGAACCTATCGAGCTACTCACTACTACGCTCTACTGGGATAGACCGAAATGCAAGAGCTCCATACGTCTAGCTCGTGGGTTGAAGTGAAATATGGATATGATGTTGGTAGAGGGTGAAGCGCGGCATACTGTCATCTATTGATACCCTAGGTACTGTAATCATCGGCTCTATCACATTTCTTATATATATATTTTTTTTTTTTTAAACATCACAATCGCCTCGTGTTTTGATTGAAAAGTCTGAGCTCAATTTGTCGCGATATCGGCACCAAAATTCGGCCAATGTCCAGATGCCGAATTGGCGAGCTCGACGAACAAAATCCAAGGCTGTATACTATATTCGTGTGAATTTTAGGTATGCCTTAGAGCGTGTTCTCAATTGGAGATCATACGAGTCTGCCATCTGAAGAACTAGGTCAATTAGCAAATCCCATTAGATATCTTCGGCTTCCAAGACCTTGGGCGTGTACGAACTAGCGACGTCCCACATTCCGTACTTATCCTGGAAGGGCCCAGAGCCATGTCTTCGGATGTTTCGAGTTCGTATTTACCTGTTGGATTAGGCAGTTGGTAATGCAATGGCAAGTGTCTAGTATATTAAGAGGTCTAGGTCTGTGTCTAGGATATATTTCCTATTCCAGCGCAGCTAACCCCTCTCCTTTCTCAGTAACATACCTGACTACCGTATCATGATACCTTAGAAATCTATGCCAGCACGAAAGAGGACTTCAGGCAGACGGGCCATACCTTGGCCGCATCTGCAGATAACCCCCATTTTTGAGAGGGCCGCCTATGAAGGGGTGCAAGCCGACTCGATGCGTGGATTTACACCTAGCCCGCCAAGTCAGTGCATAGCCGTCCCCCGACATGGTAACAATGGGCCGGATGTATTCCCATTCGATGTTGGGTCCCCCCTTCTCTCTCTTTAATGCATCCGTGGAAGCCTCAGTGCCCAACACTGGGTAAACTAGATAAGTTTGTACTGATGTTGAGGCTATCACATGACGAGTTCAGTTTTCCATGTGAAGACAGAGACATTGATTCACTGATAAGTTGAGTGCTAACCAAACTGAGAAAGGGGTCGGTCTTGAATTGCAAACCCCCAGCAACCACTAGCCCGACACTACGATTCTTCTACGAGTAAAACATACGTGAGACTATTTCGTCTCGCATGTCACTCCGAGTCCAGGCGGGTGTCATCGAAGCAATACAAGACTGTGTTTAGCGTTAGGTAGCATGGTGGCGGCATCGATGTACCTAGACAACTTACTAGGTCATCCCCTGAAATTGCCCCAGGCTTTGCAGATCTGGCAGGTCGATGCCGACTATCTCAACCAGGTACTGTAGATCTCCGGTATGAGAATAGAGTTTGCGATTCCCCTTGGTCCGCGGTTGTAAGGAACTGCCGACCTCAGCTCATCCACCAGTCGCGATTTCGCGCAACTCACGCGCGTCAATAATGGAGAATATCAACTCTATTTGGACTTCATTATATACACAAGGCCACGATAGCAGCGTAAGCTATCAAGTACTGAGGCGGTGGAGGGAGGCGGACGGCATGGTTTTGAAACGCGTTCCCCAATCTAGACTGTTTTATCCCGATACTAATTACTTGGTGCCCGCTCCTTTTTCATCGTGCACTTGGGAGCCTGTATTCCCTACTTACCCACAGAGTACGTACAGCCACCGACTGCACCAACTTCATGCCATGTTCACACAGTCTCCCCACTAGGAAATTCACCTGAAGAGCCTGCCACGCAGACGTGGAGAGTTATGGCTCAGAAACCTATACGGTAACAGTCTGTCTCTAATTTAGTCCAAGTGGTGCTGTACGTCTATGTCCTGAAAGCCATGCTGGCGTTTCTCCGATACATTATACACCAGCACAGCACTTAACTGTACATGGAGAGAAAGACTAAGCCCTGTGCAGCCCTGCTACTGTACCTATCCTCAGATCCTTATTCCCGGTTACGCTGTAACCGGTGCAGAAGCTGTGTAATTCTGCCATACAGGACGGAAATCTGTGATACAATCGAAGACAAGGTAACCTGACTTTCTGATTCATCGGAATAGCTTACCAGGGTCACTTTGTCGGGCCTAGGGTCCGAGAATACTTTGCATTCAACGTCCACCACTTGGGGTAACCCGCATAATTTCCGAGCATTAAGAGCAATGTTAAGACAGGGGGGTAGCAATATAGGCTACACCAGAGGGACACAGATTTTTTAACTACTGATATCTACGGTACACCTCCTGGCATTAATATCTTGGTTTGTGACCGCACGGAATACTTACTACCCACTTCTGTTGTGGCGCTCCATTTACCAATCTGCCTATAGTCTTGGCATGAGCAAGACGACCTTGTTTGGAAATCACAACACATTTCGCTTCAGTATTGTATTTGATGTGAGTTTTACCGTAGTACGATAGACGAGATGAGAGGACGATCCAATTCTTGCGTTTGATAGAATACTTCGTTAAATACTATAGAGTGTTTACAGTAGTACCTAGCATCGTACATATACATTCGGGTAGGTGACAATACTACGGTGCATGTAAGTATACCCTGCAGGAGGTGGAGAGCCCTGACCATTCAAGTCCTACGTAGCAGGGTTGTAGTGAAATAGGGTAGTTAGTCAGCCGGAACTATTGCCAACCTACTAACTCTAGACAGGGGCATCAACAGCTTGGTAATATCTGATGATACAACTGCGGAGAATAGGAAGTTACATGTACATATTACGACGCAACTTCATCATTTGCTGCAGCACATATAATCCTCTCTGCTTCATAGCTACATCTTGCAGGATTAGTTTTTCTTCGTTGGGGTAGTAATATTATGTACCGTAAAAAGTACATATGCACGTAACGAACTAGAACCGAGCAAATTAGCCCAAACAGTGTCCGGGCTTGGCTAGACAACGTACTGAGAGGGCGCTCGAATAGAAAGAGAAAGCCCAACCCATGTTAGATTAGAGTCCTAATTTAATGTAGGTATGTAGACACTACGCTATCGCTTTCAACGTGGTGGCAGCGATGTATTGCATGATGAGAAGGTGTAGCGAATACGCTACTGCTTACACGACCTAGTGCGTCTGTATCCCTGCTGGTCTCCCCAACTTTTCAGAGTGCCGATCACGCCCAGAACATCAATACTCTGGACTCATAGACCCTTCAGCAGGGTTTCCTCGAATGTGTACCTGTAGCTGACAGTCTGTTTGCAACATGACGGCAAGGCATAGAACGGGCACAATGTTTTCATGTAAAAGGCCGTATCGGGCAGTCAAGGTCTTGCGATGAATACCCAAACAGGACCTACAATTTCTCTTTTTAGAGCGCAATGGCACTACGTGTGAGGACAGCAACTTGCTCACTGTATTACTGACCTTGCTTTTTGTTCTCTCGGCCCACGTCGAAATGAAGAGGTTGCGCTTGAATCTGTCAAAGCTGCATTATGCACACCCCTCATCAGAGGATCACTAACTGACGGTCACTTTTGATGCTTCTCTCTTCCCCCACTTACTTTCGACATACTGTAGTCACCCACGATTTTCTAATTGTACAGTGCCAGTGTCTAACGTACTGACACATGAGTTACACTCCACTTCGTACCACTCTGAAGCTCAAGCGCAAAGAGGCCGTTTTTTCTCGACTCATGCTGTAAAGAGTTCGAGCCGGATTTACCCAAACCCTTTGCTTTTTCGCGCGACCGGCCTCCCCCCTTCTTCCCTACCTTCCTCTCGTGACCACAGTTCTCCTGCAGAGAGGTTGGGTGACACGTCAAAACTGCACTATAGTACCTATGCCCACACTTCCAGGGGTGCCCAGTCAATAATGGCTCGGAAAGAGAGGAAAGAGTTTATACTGTGCTATCGAGACGATCCCACGCGAAGCCAAGGGCACAGGGTTTACGTAGGCAAGCTTCCGCGAGCCGAAAACAGGGGTCCCACACCCACAGTGCGCTGCTTTCTGCCCGTGCCCAAGAAATGCCACTTCGAGTCTAGGCCGAGGCGCTGGCTTGCCTTTTTCAGCTAGGACGTGCAGCCTGTGTGTGCAACTGTTCCCAAAACATCCGATGTATCTACGCATAGCTTTCTCTCCATCTTTGTAGTGGGCAGGAACATGGGATAGAATGAATATCTAGGTACCTATCAGTATGTATGTATGCCAACGCGCTAGGCATTTCAAATGCCGGCCTCCAGCACTACATTAGGCGCACTACATTAGGCACACTAGGTTGCATTCTTGAACTTGTCATCCCACCGCCGCAACTAGTAGTAGATGCATATATGCCTAGATGGTGCAAGTAGTGTGATGCGTTTTTATTTAACACTACACATCTCATGATAGGCAAAAATAACGCTACAACTAACAAAACACTAACACTAACAGATCGCGGTATGGCTATCGAGTAGACCGGAAACTTGTCACATGGCTAATTAGCTGGGTCTCTAGGTGAGGTGGGCCTCTAAAGCCTCATTGACATTTCGACGCCGTCCAGTCATGAGCTGTCATGGCGTTTGCTCATCTCGGGGCTGCATATGCCTCATCTGCACCGACGGCCCCCGTGATCTTTTCGCACTAACGAGATTGTGTCAGATTCATGCTAGCAATTCGTTATCATCGCAAAATTAGTTTCGTTTTTAAATCGTCATAAGCGTTACCCGAGGACCGGGTGGGATCTCTTGTAGGTTGATAAGACAAATGTACGATGAATTGAATGAGTTGCGGAAATACCAAATCAAGATACGCAAAGTGATGATACAAGTATCATGTCGCAGATTCACTGTATCAACATGTAAAAGTCTTTAGTGAAGGGGAGGCCGAATGGAACTTGACAAGTATCGGTTTCGGGGAACTCGAGTTCTGTGGTGAGGAAACTCCGTAGTCGGCAGCACAAGTTCTGGCATAAGGGTCTGGCCTAGTTTCATGATGCAACTGCTTCTGCCATAAATCAAGCCCTATTACTTGTTTCTTCAAGCCATGAGTTTTTTAATTGCAAGGGATGATAGACGGTTCTAACTTCTTCTAACTTTATGATTTGGTTTCTAAATGCATTGAGATATCTATTTACCATATGCTCGGCCTCGTGACACGCCGTTATATCCTAACATGAGGCAAGAAATAGGCCCTTAATGGCGAGGTCGAACACGGACAACTATACTCACTACTGAAACACATTATCCTCCGAGATACCTATTTTGTGAACCCAGACCCTATAGATGCCTGGTTGTTCTTTACCATCGAAGTACCATCTATATAATGAAGAATAAAATGTATCAGTTATAAATAGTCACAGAATATTCATTGAACAATTTCTCAGTAATCGATGCCGTTCCAGCTCTATCTCCTTTCTAATAGCATTGTTATCGCCCACAGTATTGTGCGTCGGCAGCTTTCAACCTCCTAGCTTTAGTTTCCATACCAAATTAGGCAACCCCGTCTCTGGAAAGGCAGTCTGGGCTGACTATCCATCCCTTTAAACGTCTTCTGGGCAAATTACTAAGAACCAAAAAGGCGAACTCCGCGCTAAAACCTTATGGCCGCCGTAAGGGCCTTGGATACCGTATGGGGGCATGAATGGGTTGTTATTGCCACCCATTGGCCCCAATGCCCAGGTTACGAATACACTACGTAGACACATCTCCTTTGCTCCTGGGAACTTCAACTAATTCCCATTGAAATTCTGGGATGACTTCTTAACTTTTACATTCTGCGGTCTGCGTGATATCTTGACGTTATATAGAGTGCAATGTCCGAACACTTCATCACATTATGCTGAGGTGCAGAACAAAGTAGCATTTAACATATTTGTGTAGGCGAGAATTAGACGACGTGAAGGCTTAAGCTCTCAGACATAGTAGTTGATTACACAATCCATTAATACATGGATTGCGGGACCAATCGCTTAATTGTAGTAAATATTTCTAGTATCAGCAATATCTGCGTTTGCACTCCTGTAAAAAGAGTGAAGAATTGCTTTGTAGGTAAGCTTGCAGGATTAGAAGTGCTCGTGTCCAGAAATGGAAACCTCCAACACGACGCGTACCCCTTGCGCATAGATTCTCCCATGTGTCAACAACCTATGGGGTAGATCGTCTTTGCCTATATCATACTCATCATCAATTGGTTTCTCTCTCGAACCAAGGTATCCTAATTCTACCAAGTAATCTCATTGGTAGGGGGTTCTACGATCGCTGTACGCCAGATTTAATAGTCATACGGGGCTGTGGCTATGCCGCACATTCTATGGTAACGAAGTCGTTCCACGTGTAAGCATAGAAAGGGGGCGAAAGTATGGATGTTGTAGTGTTTAGCATGGCCTAAGTATATATAACATCCAATGATAGAGACGTGTAAAGACACATTCTTTTCAATGAATAGCGGGTTTCGTCACAATATGTAGATTGCGTTATAGAATTTACGGCGTTTAACCCTAATCTCGCCATCACCTAGCTACTGTTGATTACATGAACTAATATGGGTAGATTGGTTAGGTCAGATGATCGCATCGAAATGAAAATAGGATTAAGTTCTCTACAGTCTATGATAGTATGTTAGACTAGCCTGTGGTCATCTATAGATGACCATTACCTTTTGCCGAAGCTTTATTTATGCTTACTGGAGCTAGACTTTTTACTAGAGCTTGATTTCTTGCTCTTGGAAGATGAAGAATGACTGCTCGACTTGCCGTAGTGCTCAGCAGCATGGGCATGTGGATCAAGATAGGCATATGGTTTGCATTGTGCGTACTGGTAGGTGGAGGAGCCGCCAAGGGCTTGTTTAATGTTCTTCTCAGAAGAATACATTTTCATAGCCGTCGGCTGTCCATTTGCGTCATATTTAGAGGGATAAGCCATTGTAAGTTTGTGCTGAGGGAAAAGTGTGCTGTTGGCTTTTTCGATGTAATTGTTGTAAATTAATGTGATGTTGTGCGTTGTGTACTATTGTGTGCTGCGAGAGAATGGTCTTCGCGTGCTCAAATGGCCACTTATATAGACCAGTACACCCGTAGTATCTTCAACGGGATAAAACAGATGATATTCCATGCCTTTGTGTACGTCTCAAAGAAGGAGCGTATAACAATGACTAAGAAGATGGCGGAAGCTATTGTTCTCTAGCTTAACAGCTAAATTCGAAGAAGGGAAGCTCTCAGTCTTATGTCTCTCGACATAACCATTGTTCCGGTCGACGAATTCCCACACAACAAACTAAAGAAGGCATTATTGTGTGATTGAAACTTTACCTGGAACGCAAGGAGGGGTTCGATGAAATCTATGGATGCAGAAATATTCTCGCTGGTTTGTGTAATTCGAGGCTCATAGTGTGTGGTTATCCTCGCACATTTAGGAATTCGCTATCTAGAAGTATTTTCAGTAATAAGAGAAACACATTAGCTTCAACAGCAAGGGAGGTATCATGCGAATTAGTACCAAACTCTCGTCGTATGGTATCGCGTCTAGAATAAACATGGCCAGATTAAGGTACGATTAAAGATGCATAGACCAGAAATACCTAAATCTCTGGAGATGCGTTTGCGCAGAGGCCATATATGAGATTACCTCGGTATTCAACGCCTTGCAACAACTCTCGTCTGCAGGATTGTAATTGCTCTAGAATATCCATGTCAGCACGATTCGTACTTTATTTTTCATATCTTGCGTTTGATATCAGACTCAAGATTCGCTTTGACATTGCCCAATAGGGTGATTACACGGAACACCTTGCTAAACAAGGACAATATCCACGGGCTGTAGCTTTCTCTGTAGAGCTTCACCATACATAAGCCCATGTATAAATGCATCACCGACAAGTATGTAACTAGCCTGTGTTTGACGCAACGCGTATGGCACTGTAGCACCGAGAACCACGACAATGAAGTCCCCGACCCGTGCACAGGGCGGAATGAGCCCAATGTAGCCCGCTCGTGTCGTAGCAAATCCTCGCCCGATAGCCGCTGTTCTCGCCTGCACCTGATACGTCTCAACGGGAGTCATCTTCCCGCCGCCACCGTCCTCACCCCTTCGTTCCCGCCACGCGGCGAGTGCACTGCGGTACGTCATCGCTGGGTCTGTGATCGGGCTGCTGGTCATTATTGCGTTGCGACCCGTGTACATGTCGTCCATTAATAGAACGCGCGCGAACGCATCCTCATTGTTTCGATACGCTGACTTCTGTTGGCGAACGAGCTCGTCGAAAGCAGCACGGAACTTGTCGTGGAATACGAGGAAGTCAGGTTGGCCAGTCGGTAACAGTGGCGCGGTGTGTACATGCGTCACAGTCTCGATCGTATCTACAATTAGGCAGCGAACACTAATCCCGCCTGAGCCAGTCAGGTCATGAACGAACTGGATGCGCATCTGTTCTGTGCCTGAAGCCGAATACGGCGTGGGGCGAAGCGTGGAGATGATTTTCGGCGACTTCCCCTGTGCTGTCCAGTCCGGAACCCAGGACGGAAGATTCTTTACCTGCCCGTGCCGTCGCTGAAGGCCTGCGCTATCGAGCATTAGAATGGTTCGGCCGCAGCGGACTTGCAGCGCCGCAAAGCGTCTGTAGACCTGCTCTGTTGCGCGCGAGTACGGCCCAATTGCGTCACGGTCAGCGTCGTTCATGAGCGCGAACAGCCCGAAGATCTTGTCCTCCGCATTCGTTACACCAAAGTCTCGCGTGAGTTGGATTAACTCTAGCGAGTCCATCTTGCCGGTTTGGTTCTTGATGCGCTGCAGCTTTTGGTAGTTCATATAACCTCGCATAACGGCATTGCTACTCATAAGTTCGCGTTGGCGTTCCGGATGCGCGACAATGGACTCCTTGCTCAACATGCTGTCCAAATGCCGCTGAGTGAAAACGTTGCCACAGAACATGTACTTGACGTTCCGGGCAAGGGCAAGTTCTTGAATAATCCAGGTTCAAGTGAACCACGGCATGGTAAGAGCTTGGAAAGCCGTCATGTAATGAAGAGGGTGATTTAGATCGTCTGAATGCGTCAATGCGTCCTGAACACCCATGCCTCCCATCGCAGGAAATCGAAGAGTAGCTCCCCCGATCGCGACCGTCTGCCCTTCCACATCTCCCAAATCGACGTAGACGGTGGCTGCTCCCGAGTATATGCGTCCCATGAGCCGAATCTGGGCATCTTTTTCTACGAGGTCATCCTGGTTGATACAAATAGCGTCAGCCCAGATATATTCCTCCCTCTGTCCAGGTCTGAAGCCAGCACGGAGTCGCTTCAGCGCTCGCTCGAGACTAGGTCGACCGTGGAAGACGTGCCCATTGCATAGAAACTTGATGTTGTCAGGAGGTGGACCCCAGAG
Organism: Xylaria sp. MSU_SB201401; assembly: GCA_002288965.1. Lineage (NCBI taxonomy): Eukaryota > Fungi > Ascomycota > Sordariomycetes > Xylariales > Xylariaceae > Xylaria > Xylaria sp. MSU_SB201401. The sequence goes on from NPFG01000119.1 coordinate 95,256, forward strand.
GTAAGAGAGAGCCCCGTAGGAAGGGGTACTATTTATGTCGAAGTTCACCAGTTCACAATCGACATAATCAGCCCTCAGAAATCCGCGTTTGATTTTGAGAAGCCGAATCATACTTCCTGGACGGCTGAGAGGGGAGTGCTTGAAGATCGGAGCATCTTCGTCGATAAGGAGAGGACCCGCTCGTTCTACTCCCTCTTTGAGCTTCTCCGTCGCCAACTGCGCTCTTTCATCAATTTCATCTTGTCGCTCGCTATTAGGCATGAGTTGATACCTTCGGACACCAATGCGTCCTGAACAGCTACTATCGCATTCCTCGTGTATCGGGCAGGAGCTCTGACCTGTTAAGAGCCCTGCAAAAAGCTGGCCAAGGACCTGGGTCTCATCTTGCTTGGAGCTAGTCAGCTGTGACATTGTCGACAAAGCAGAAGACTGTAGCTAAATGGTGGCTTTACTCGAACCAGGGAACTTCGAGAGACGGGACGCTGAGAAGATTCAACTTGTCATCAAGGTGCTGGGTCAAGTGCCTCACGGGGCAAAATGACTGACGCCATAAAATCAGCCCATGTAATATATCATCGCGGTCAAACGTATTGGCTACTGACTAGGGTCTTCAGCCATAGAAGATGTGATTACCTAAAAGGCCACTTATGACAAGCCACTTCCTTTAGTTTCTTGTCCCTGGACGTCAATTGGTTTACCTCACACTAATATTTCTAAGGCCGGACCAATCTCCATAGAATGTAAGACATTGTTAAAGATGCCAATGAATACCCCGCACCCTCTGAGACGAGGTGAGCTTCCATATATATCATTTGGTATGCTGCCTTATAACCCCAATAGATTTCCTAATGATCTTCTTAAGAGAAAGACAAGAGCTAAAGAGATAAAGTTGATAAATGAGAAATAAAGGCATCAGAAAGAAGGACTAGAAAAAGTAGCTAGGAGTAGAAAATCATTGCCTTCATTTTAGGGGATATGGGAAGTTCAGAATACGTGCCCAGAAAAATTCTCTAGTTTTCGTTGCTGGGAAGACACGCCAATGAAATTGGTAGTAAGCTAGCAACAGTTTAGTAGGAAGGCCTCTCGTGGCTATGCCCTTCCCTCTGGCCCTAAGATCTTGGCCTATAAGCTAAAATTTATGATGCCTTTTGAATTGGTGTTACACGCGCTGAACACTAGTACGCTTGGTGTAGCCCGGTTGAAGGCACGCTTCGATGAACACTTCGGCTATATGCCTTTGTACGCCTTCGCATTACGCATGTCTCAAGGTTATTGAAACTGAAGCTATTCAGCTCTCGCTTATCTGTGTAACATACGCGGAGGTCGGAGGTTAGGAACCCCGAGGGCACTTGTATATATAGACCCAAGCCAGCCTGCAAGGCTAGAAGCGATCTAATCGGACCTTTAAAGACCTAGGCAAGCCATAGTAGATTATTGTAATCTGAAGTTATTTCCAAGCCTTGAATCCAGCCCTTGTTATAATTGGTCCAACAACCGGATGATACGAGGCTTCACTTGCCATATTGACTAGGGCGAGCTGTCAGTATCTGACACCTGCTAGCTGGAAGTATTGGCATGAGTATCTAGTAGTTTCAACTGGACCCCGGGAATTGTGTTGGGATCAGGGTTGCAAATTAGTAGTACTACAGTAGTATTTACTAATACTAATACTACTGTAGTATATACTAATACTACAAGTAGTATACTAAAATACTAAAGTAGTATTTTTTAAAATAATTTTTATATATAATTTTAAAACTTTAATAATAATAATAATAAATTAAATTAAAATCTATAATATAAATATATAATAAATAAATTATTCTTTATTTTTTATTTATAAATTTTTGTTATTATTAGTAAATAAATCTTCTAAATCTGTTAATTTCCAACTTTTTAATAAAATTAAAGCTCGAATTGTTTCTAGATTTAGTTTATTTTTATTTTTAATAATTATATTACTAGTAATAGAAAAACCTGTTTAATAAAAGCTAAAGTTGTTAGAATAGTTAGATATTTTTTAGCTAAAATTAATAATATTAGAAATCGAAAAGCGTTATTTTTCTAATATTCTAAAAGATTAACCTATAATAATTATATTATTAATATTTATAAAAAGTAAATTAAATAAAAAAACTTACTTTTCGAGCTAATAATTCTTTTTTTAAATAAATATTTATTTCTTTTTCGATAGATATTAAAAATAAATTTATAAAAAATTCACTTTCCAAATCAGAATCCGGTAAGTTATTATTAATACTTTTAATAAAAGAATTACCAAGTTCGTTATTAATATTATTATTCAAAGGTAAAATGCTATTACAAAAACCTAAATAAATATTAATAAATAAATATATAATAATAATAATAATAATAATAACTTACTAATTAAATTCAAATTCAAAAAGTCAAATAATATCTCTTTTAATAGTTGGATAAAAATATATAAGCCTTATATTATAAGTTTTATATTGGACCTCTGTTTTAAAATTATATATTTTAAAAAAGACGGGTTATTACATT
>NPFG01000120.1:0-97346 GCA_002288965.1 Xylaria sp. MSU_SB201401
GAGAAACAGTGGCTTCGTGACATACGCTTGGGAGCCATCGACGGCATCAAAGGTCTGGTAAATGAACAAGCCGGCGGCCCATGTGTAGTAGACCCACGGCGGACAATCTTGGTCGAGCGTAGGGTTGGAGAAGGAGAAGGCTGGGGCTGCTGGTGGTGGTGTTGGTGGGAAAGGCAAATTCGTCTCTACGCAGAAGTTGGCGGATAAGTTCAACGCGGAAAATCCCGAGGGCGTCTCGGTTTCCCGGAGGACGGTGCTGCGGGCTTTGAATTCTGCGGGTATTAAGCATTCTAAAGGGACTCCTAAGTCTGGCGTCAAGAAACAAGTTGCTACCACGACGACAAGTACCGTGTGAGAATGCGGTAACTAGGCAGAGACGTAAGAGACAGCGAAAGAAGGTCCAAAGCAGACAGAGAGTGGTTCTATTATCTCTATCGTGGACTATGGCTTATATCGCTTCCAGAAACAAGCATCTCAGTTTGCGTGCCACAAGATTTCTTCCAAAGTTTGCAGCTTCCGTCGCCCTCTACCCCTTAATGCCAGTCCATAAAAGCACATTCCTAGCAAAGAAGCACGCCTCTACCTCAACACGTCACACCGAAATCTGGACATCTCGTGGGGTAGACGAGAACCCGTGTCGCACGGGTTCAAGGTATTAAATAGCACTGGTATGTCACGGCGCGGTCATCGAAGGGTCCGAGAGAGGCCATCCCTGGCGGTCCTGGCGGGATATGGATGCTGCTCCCGGGCAATGTGCCGTTGCAGTCCGCGTTACTATCACAAAGGCCTGGGTTAGTTCTATTTTCGTCCGGGTCACCAGAAGGAGGGAATGGTAGAGGATAGTGATGTTTTCTGTTCTTCAAAAGAATCGAAGAATGAGAGTTGATGTGTCCCAATACTGTATAATTAAAGGCTTAGAGAAGATGACATGGTGAACCGGGCTTTTCCTTTTAGAGCAGGGGACGGGGAAACGAAGATGGATGAGAAGTTATATGGTATGTATTTGGTAGGACTTACTCGAACAAGGTGCAATTCCACTTCGAGTAGGAGCGGGCAGACGATACGCCTTGAGGGTTACCGACACGAAGGTCTTCGGGCAGGGGATCTATCATTATAATAATATTAATACTCAGCCATCACGGATAACCCCCATCACCCAAGCGCTCAGGTCAGAGTAAATGCATAGGCAAACGATAAGGGAAGAGTTCCAGAGAGAAAGAAACAGAGCATACAGCAAGGCGGGCCTCCATATCCGCCAGTGGTTGTCAGATTCTCCAGCCTCTCACACGCACAGCCGGCGCAGTCGTGGTTAAAGTCCGGGTTCGAGCACAGATACAGATCCATCGCGTCCTCGTTCTCCTGTCGAGGCTGTACGATGGCGCTAGGGAGCAGAGCAAATCTAGCAGTCGCCGACCCGGCAATGGCCAGGAGATAGATCTTGAGGTTCATGGTTGTCGGATCTAGTGTGGTGTAGCGTAGTGTAGTGTATTGTAGTGAGGCACGACTAATAGAAGAACGACAAAAAGAAGGCCGTCAAATTGGTGCGGGCAGAGGATTGGCAGATAGTCGAGAGACACAGAGAAGTAGAGCGAGCTGATGCCTGAGATATTTATTGAAGAAGGTAAGGTATCTTGGTAAGCAGAGGAGGCCTACAAGAAGGAAAGAGCAAGTCACCCTACAACCTGCTAGACTTATGTGGGTAGATACCTATATTAGCAGCGACGATGAACCGGGTTAATGTCATGGTCTCCCTACTGTTAGTCGCCTCTTCTTGGGTATATGCTCGCAAGCATCGTCTTACCATTGGATGCTGCCTCGATCATACACGTACCTGGGAATAAAATCATCTGTAAACCGAGCACGAGCGTTACATAGAATGGTAACCACCGATCGCAATACTACCCGATGAGAGCCTGACACTAATACCTCTGATGAAAACGTCGCTAATCCGTACGACAGTCCGATCGAACAGGCGAATGAACAGACTAAACATGTATTATTGGCTTACATCCTAGGTGGCCAACCTGAAGTAGTTGTTAAATAGGTTAACATAATTATCACTTGATAGAATTTCACTGATTCAAACAGCTAAGTAATGTTTGGAAGCAATCGGAGGGCGCTATCTGGTATTCATCTTTTGGTTGCATTTCTGGGAGATGCCGAACAAGTCGGAGCTGGGCTTGTGGAACATTCACCTTTGAAACATTGTGTCACAGAAATTCACGAGACGCATAATGGGGTCATATTTAATGGCCATGAGTATTCATGTTTAGCAAGTGTTCGCCAGTGCGACAGTGCAATAACTGATAAGTAAATGAGTGCTATCGAACGCAAATTTCGTGACGCGATGCGCCAGGCAAGACCTGTTTTAGTTCCAGTGGACAGTCGTTTTCGATATTCCTGTATCACGACAAAAGTAGGAGTGAGATCAAAACGAGAGACCACAGGCTCGGAGTGGGGTCACGTATCATCTTGAAAGAATGTTGCCCTACATATCCTCTCCAACGCGAATGCTGTCGCCACCGGCCCAGTCCTCCCGTTCGTAAAATCGGAAAATGAGCTCATAATCGTCAAAATCGTGGAGGATACGGTCGACGCGTCGGTAGCCCTTGATCTTCTCTAGACGCTTCTTGCGAGCTAGACTGGCAGCCATCTCATCGCCGTCATACCCTTGAGTAGCCTTGGCCTCAAAAAGTGTGACACTGAAACGGCCTGGTTTGAAAATGCCCACGACGTGCTCGACAATTTCGGATGTCTCACGCCCGTTCTGCCCACCAGGAACATTGGTCTCAAACGAGGCGAACGAGCAAATGGGCTCGGGGGTAACATGAACAGTAAAATAGTGGGTTGACCTGGCAGAGTCACTGTCTTCTTGCCCCTGAGGGGCAGGTATGATGCCATTGGCAGAAAAGCCACAGGGGGAGAAGAGATAGGCATCAATTCGCGCATCTGGGTATTTGGAGGTGGGGTACACCTCCGAAAGACCACAGGCATCGGAGACGACCGTTCCAAGAGCGTGACCTTCCGTGGTTAGGCCTTCCACATCGACCTGCTCAGACACTGGAGTGTAGGCACTGTGAAGGTCAGAGTCGCTCCCATTGTCGAAAACATCGAGCGCATCGTCGGAAGCACTCTCCACGGTGCTAGTAGTCTTGATAGTCATAGTGCTCTCTGACAAATCTCCAAGGCTTCCTATGGCTACCTTTCGAGCCTCCTGAGCCTGCGAATAGAGTCTGGTGCTCGCGACCGCACTCGCGTGCTCCAGATAGAACTGCTTCGCATTCTCAGGGTCCAGATCCGTCATCAAAATCTCCAGAGTTTCGTCGTTACTCTCCGGTCTGCCCTTGAACATGGATGCCGTGTTTGTGGGGATCTTAGTCGATTTGGGTTGGCATGCTAGAGTCCGGTTCTCCTCGGGCGTACGAGGAGGAGTGAGCGTGGTCTCAGGCGAAGTGATGTAAAGGTACCAGTGGTCGCCATTCATTTTGCCAACCATGTAGGCGCTGCCGCCCTCGAAAGTGTCGTCCAAGAATTTGACTTCGTCCTTCCAGCTCCTGTGGGGCCCAGACTGCTTGTCAGGGAACAGAAAGTTCTTCCTGGAGTAGAAGACTCGGTAAGGCGAAGCAGCGGCATGGATGTCTTCCACAGACTTGGCATTATGAAAAGGAAAGCCCGCATGCTCGGCAGCAATATGAAGAAGTCTGCGTAGGCCGAGGAGCAAAGTCGTGGTTCCGCATGTCTTCAGAATCAACTTGTGTGGGAAGACAAACATGCTGGACTCGGACAAGAGGTAGGCATCCATATGTTCGGCTTCAAGCACAGAGAGGATCTTGCAGTTGACCATGTCGAGCATGCCAACCCATGTCTCGCCCGAGACTGCCTTTAGGCCATTGGGCTTGACGCCAGGGGGTAGCGAATCGGGGTTTGGTGCGAACCAAACCTCAAGCAACTTCTCCGGGCCTGGAACGGAGGCAATCAGTTAGCAACATGGACGACCGCAGAGTTTCAGACAAGCTGGTGCTTACCTTCAAAGGCATTGCTGGAATCTAGATCCGCAGCGACATCATGGTTAATCGTCAAATGAGGCGTACCCTCAGACGGCGAGAATGTATAGTTGGTAGGGATACTAGGGTTCACCATCTCCGTGTAGCCTGTTTGGCGATCAAGGAACTGGCTGAGTGGTTTGCTGGCGGTGTCCTCAAGTTTCCAAGCTGTCGGCTTGCAGAGAGAATGCTGCTGCTGCTGCTGCTGGAGCTACTGCGGAGCACTGACTGCCACCCAAACGAACCTTGCGGCGTTCGTTTGAGAGAGTAGGCCCACAGGCGGTGGGAAGTGACGAGTGCTGGCGGAAGCCAGCTGCAATGGTTGAGTTATGGTTCGAACGTCTCACGAGGGGACGTTAGGGAGGTCGGCCGCGGAGGGGGAGGAAGAAGTCCTTTGGCCAAGGAATGGTGATCAAGAGGGTGGCCTCGTCCTGTCAGAAACCGATACCTATGGCGGAGTATCGGACCTAGCAGACGAGGATATCTGCAAGATGGTCTGTAGAAAAAGGGGTGTCGAGTCGCGCGACAGCGAGTTCGAGAACTTCAAGCTTAGGCACAGTAACAGCAAGTGTTATCTGGGTCTATATAGGAAAATTTGGTAGTTAGCTCGACTCTGTGGCAATGGATACTGCTTAGCAAGAGAGAGAAGGGGATGATTGTACTTTGCGGGCTTGGAGAGAAATCGTAGTAGTTCGACCGGGCTCATGGAAGAACACACAAGTGCTGAGAGGGAACTGGTGGACCTGCCGTTACGAAGAACTGGCAGTCATGCGCCGAATGTGCTTATTGGCGAAACTGAATGTGTTTCTCAGACGACAATGGCATTGAGGTCCTGGGGAACTTAGTTCATGTTGTACAAACGGTGGATCGTAGTGTTTTTGTGCGTCGTGTGACCACTAAGTCGAGTCAATGGTGGCCACTTACCTGGGGGAGTTGGGTCAATGGAAGAATGGCGATGTGAATACCTAGGTGTAGGTGCAGGGCTCGCAGGACGTGTTCGTGTGTGCTTTGGACCAAGATGCGAAGGTAAAAGCAAAGCAAAGTTCAAGAGTCCAAAGTTAGTCTTGTGGGAATGTATGGTTTTTAGCTGCAAAAGGGTAAGCAGACTTTTGAACCAATCAGCAGCGAACCCTGTTGGTGTTGAATGGATGCAATGCGGTCGAGCGTGGCTAGGTGGAGGCGAAGTTGCGCGGCGACTTATTGTTGCTGTGTGCATATGTGCCAAAGAAAAAAAAAAAAATTCGCAAAAATAGCAGTGGGTAGATGGTGACCTCACCGCACAAAGTCTAGGTACGCAGTAGGTATTCCGAAGTCGCTCCAGAAAAAAAAGCAGCTAGGCCAACCTCAAGCTCGTTGCTGTTGGCAGAGTGAGGGGTGGGAAAATGGTGGAGCTAGGATACAGGTAGCGTGCATTGTATGAGTCTATCCTCAATCAGGTAAATCACATAGGAACCTTTTTCACTAGAATACTTAAACGGTTAGGAAATTGCGTTTGGCCGGTCGGGGGTCTTAACACCTAGGTTAGCTAGCTCGCCTTCATTTATATTATTCTCAAGAGGGGAAAAGGGCAAGAATCTTGATTCCTGACATGGCTATATATGTTGGACTCGGTGGCAGATATATAGATACCTAGATTCATACCAAACTATATAAATGCAGGCTGTGTACCTACGAGAAGGCTGGCCAACGACGTTTTGACCATGGCCTTTCTAACCTTGGTCGTTGTCTCCTACGAGAATGCGATAGCTCTTGAATTGGGCGTTTGGTAGCATACGGAGATCTGGTATTATGCGACTCTCTCCTTATCGGACATGGTAGATGGTTGGCCATGGGTGAGCTAAGGAGACCGATATCTAGCGTTACATTTGCAGTCTCCCTTGGATGCCCAATAGTAGGGCCGAAAGGCCCTAGGAATAGGCACCCGGATAACCTCATTGGCGAATGCCGTAGGTAATATCTGGCGATGGTGTATTGTCCGAATCGGAGAAGTAGTATAATCGTTGACCCCCTTTCACGCGGCGCCTGCTTTAGCCCAGGCATCGAATTTACCGCCAATGCGACCGCTGGTCCTGATAACATGTGCCCAATACTTCTGCCGCAAATTGGTCATCTTTGCTTTGACGCACCATGACCGACATGAAAACCCGTCGTGGAACACAACGGTGCTACGAAAAGCAGCGGGAATATTTCCAAGCCCGTCACGTGGCCCATATATACACGAAATGGATTAGGAGCCTGGCCGAATCGCCGTGCACATCACGCATTCAATCTGTTTAGATGTAACAACCTGCGATGCTGTGACTGTACACGGGCGTATCCGAGTGATCACTCCCGCATACCGTGGGAAACTGTCGCCGACTTGATGCGCTGACCGGCTCAGCAGATATGCATCTGCATTGCGTTCCTCTGATTGAAATGCGCCTTCTGCATCTGTACTCCGCTTGGGCTCAGTCCGGGAGAAAGCTCAGCATCGCTAGTATCATGTGCGCATCGGCCCTTGATAAGCGAGTGTAGGACTGATTAGCCTGATTGAATAACATTGGCAATCATCCGACAGAAGTCACGATTTCCTGCGTTATCTTGCGGAAGATGGGCTCAAGCGAGCAATCGCGATACTTGTCCGCTAACAAGCTTGCGTCTTTGGTCACTTCGCCGGTGGAGCCAGCGCTACCGCTGTGTAGCGCTTTGGAGAAGTCTTGCCCGTCGATGACTGTGCCCTGTGGATATTCTGGCGTCCTGCCAGTCTCAATCAACATGACAAACTGTGGATCAATGGGAATCCTGCCAAGGAATGGCACGTTGAAATCGTGGGCCATGACCTGCCCGCCGCCCTTGCCGAAAATGTCCGTACACTCGGCGCAGTTGGGGCAGACAAAGCCGGCCATATTCTCGATGACACCGATGACAGGGATGCTCGTTTTCACGCAGAAGTTCAATTCTTTCTTGACATCTGCGGTGGCTACGGCCTGGGGAGTAGTGACTACGACGGCGCCGGCAACTTGGCCGGGCCTTGCCTCTTTTAACAGTGTCTCTGCAAGTGATATATGCTCGTCAGATGTTCCGGGTGGTGTGTCAATGAGGAGATAGTCCATTTCGCCCCACAGTACATCCGAGAGAAACTGTCGGATCATAGCCGTCTTCTTGGGCCCTCGCCAAACGACGGCATCGCCCCTCCCGCGTAGTAGAAAGCCGAGGCTCATGCAACGTAGCTGGCCGACGCCTTTGTCTGAGTCTGCTGAATGAACAGGCACAGGAAGCCAACCGCCTGGCGCCTGTGTGACTTTTGCATCCTCAATGTTGAACATGCGAGGCATCGAGGGCCCGGTGAGATCGACATCGAGAACCCCAACGGAGTAACCGGCAAGCGACAATGATAGGGCTAGCTGGGTAGCAATGGAAGATTTCCCAACGCCCCCCTTTCCAGATAGAACCTATGGGATACGAATGAGAAGATCTATCCAGTCTTTAGATATGAGGCAGACGTACCAACACAATATGCTTTATCTTTGACAACGACATTGCGTTTATTATTCAAATGATGATGTGCTTTGAACGATGATGACTGGAGAGATTAGAGCCCACGGTTGCTGCGGGAGACAGTGAATAAATCTAGCTGCCTCAAATAAGCGCGAACCCATGTTTGCCCCGAATCGGAGGCGCATTTATCAGCAACAAAACCGACGCCTCACTTCAGCCCACTACCGACGGTCTCTCGACCCCTCCAACGCTCTAAAAGGTACCTATGACGCAGGCTCAGGCATTCTACGCTAAGGTTAAAAGTGGGACCCGCAACGCCACACTTCTATTCGCGGCACGGTGCTATGGGTGTATGCGTACTGTATATGCGCGACCCTTCGAGGCATATCGCGGTAAGTTCCAGCGCTACTGATGATTAGACAGTGCTAATTACGCGAGAGTCTGTATATATGCACTATATAACCAGTACGGAGGTTCATTTCAAATATATGCAACACGCTAAGAGACTACCCATAGTGCAGGATTTTTTAGGCTTTTTAATTAGGTAAAGTGCCTGCCAGATGGTTATTGGCCCGTATTTAACGTTATTTTTTAGTTACAGACTTGCTGAGCGACTAATATTTTTACTACTCTTACTAGTACTTGATGCCTTTAAGCCTTTAACAATAACTTCTTTTAGCCTTAGGAGTAAAGTGTGAGAACCTAGATCTAAATACTAAGATCGAATTTGGAAGATATCGTAAGTCTTAGGATAATTAGTAAAGAGAGCGAAGATAAGCTACTACAACTGCTAACTATATGTAATTTAGGTAGGAGATTAGGTATTAACGGTTTTGGTTAGCTTCGAGCTTAGATAGTACGAAATTTAGCTAATTTGCATTATGTTATATTGCTAAGGATGTTGCGTATATTTGAAATGAACCTCCATACCTATCTACCTAGTATCTGTACGAGAGACGCTACTACACATGTACTGTACCTGCCTCGGGACAGTCCCAGTCTCTTCAGGCCCACTTCTCCAAGCACCTACTAGCTTTGCCAAGCATTGTTGTTGATTGTTTCATTGCTTCAGATGTAATCATCAACTCCCCCCTGGAACACACTTTCATCAAATCAGATTTTGTCCAATTGATCACAACACGAATTTCGAAGCCATTCCAATTTCGCGCAAAGAAAATAAGCTCGCGTCTCGAAGTGTCGATTGTACCGCCGGTGGACATGTTTCGATAATGCCATTATTACCTACGAGCTCACCCATATAGCCGCGCATTCCGGGGCCGTGACCTTGCCGTGCCCCAGGATGAAAGAGATTGGACGTGATAATGGATGATCCTTGGGGCTCGCCTTGGGCCTCGACCGACACCGGCAGCAAGATCGACAATGATCCGCCTTCATCGTCTCGAGCCAATATCTTCCTCAGCCCACCGCCCAAGGCCTTCTTCGGCAACGGCGCGAGCCTTTCGCCCCAGTCACCTTGGTCTGGCAACCACGACGACAGTGGCTTGAATATCTGGTCACCCACAACAACCCGCGCAGACGACACCGACCAGCAGAATGAATGGAGCGCGTGGGCCGATTCGGCTGTGCAACCACCACCTCGCCTGAGTCCGAGACTTAGTACTTCAGGCAAAGAAAGTCCTCTCGCCTGGCCCGAGAATGCCGCAGCATCCCCAGTCTTTATTCCAAACTCTCGCTCGCGAACGCCGTCCATACTGCGGCATCACTCCCCAGATCCATGGGCAGCCGAACCTTCCTTGACGAACAGGTCCGATGTCGATCTACCAAATTCCATCAAAAGAAAAGCCAGCAATGCTTCGGCGATTGGGCTCGAACAGGTGGGGGGAGCTACTCAAGCCTCTCCAGCAGTCGCCGAAAGTCGTGGAGTAGAATCTGCGAATAGCAAGAATGCTCCAGTCGACGAAGCATCCACCACCAGACAGGACGACCACCCACCGAGCAGTCGCGAGCTGGCTTCTAAACATGCGAATGCGAACTCACACTTAGACTTGGCAGCCCGCGCAGCCCCCTCCAGGTCATCATCCACATGCACGACTAATAGCCACGATGGACCTGACCGCCAAGATTCTCCAATCACATCTATAGACGAGGATCGAGGAGGTCGCATGCGGAACAGCTCAAGAAAGGTTTCAGGGAAGGTGCAAGAGTTGGTAGGTGTATATGACGGTTTAGCTAGAGCCGCTTCAGAAGAACCACCCAACTTGGGCAGACGCAGATTATCGCAAACAGCTTATCATGAGAACTCACTAACGCGAGATGAGTTGGAAGAAGACGATGAGGATGGAGGGGTCGGTTTCGGGGATTTTGAAGACCCGTTAGTTGATCGTGACAGAGTTGCATCTTCTCGTAACAGATCATCGTCGTCAGAATTGTCATCAACGCCGAAGGCTGAACCCAGAGATTCTTCCAACCACACGCATGAAAATGAAGGAGAGAAAGGTGACGTAATCGTTACCGAAGCTGAACCCGCTCGAGCCCAAAAACTTCCTAATCGGTTTCGGGGATTAAATTTTGATACAAATTTATCTACCCTGGATGAATTGTTCCCCAGTCTCCCCGATTCACTTGCGAGTTGCGCTATGGAAGATCAAGAAATATCAGACCATGTGGTTAGAGATAGCTTCAGCACAATCTCGGAGCGCAAGGCCTGGTATCGCATCTCCCGCTTTGGGTCCATGCGTAAACATAACTCTGGGGATGACGAGAACTATCATAGGGCAACTTGGCCGACCTCGCAGCTGCATACTGACACCGTCAAGATTGTTCGACGGTGGATGGAACAAGATACATATGCCGGCAGGGCTACCCTGGGAGGACGCGGACGAACGGGCTTTTTCGACTGGGACTCTGATGCCGCCCCTGTGGATTTAGATCAGGTCTTCCGACGCAAGAAGTCGCTGACGAAACATGCACGAACCGCATCCATCCCGGCAACTAACGCCGCTGCATTCACCGAAGTAGCGAATGAACGGTCGTATAGAAACTCCACTGGGATTTCACTTCCTAGTGCTCTGCCAGCGGCCAATCAATCACCCATCCCTGCTGCCAGTTTCGAGTGGAATTCTGGAGCTCGGGAAGCTTCTCTCCCAAATGGATCTGCACCTAACAATGACCAGGTGTTAGAACCTGGTGCTGGATCTGTACCTGTCCTTCAGACGACGCTCAGAGATGAAAATGATGACGATTGGGGTGAAATGGTTTCCTCCCCACGTGCGACTCAGGATCATATGGAGTTGAATGCTACTGCTTTTCAGCCTCCCGAAACGCAAACTACGGACCCCAAGCCAGGACGTCGACCCTCGCTGACAAAATCGGATATTCACCATGCCACAGAGCCATCCCCCAAAGCCCCGCAAGACACTCCGATAGTGTCGGACCCGTGGTCATCCTTCGATATTTCGGCCCTTGAGAAACCAAACCCTATATCCAAGCTGCCAACAGAGCAAACTTCTCAATCCATAGTAATACCCTCGGATCCTAGGCCTAATACACCACCACTTAACCGGGGTTCTTTTGAGTTAAAGAATGGCGCAATGAAACACGAGACGCTCGGTGGGAATACGATAACTAGCCAAAGGGCCACTAGCACAGCATCCACGAGGACGTCGGTCTCTACATCACTTAGAGGTGACGAGATCCAGGACGATATTGTTGTACAAAAGATTCTAAAGCATCTACCAGACTTGTCATATATGTTTCGATAAATACACACACCTGCACATATTCACACAAAGCATAAGCATATTTGTTCATTTGCTCCTACCCCCAGTCGGAGCGAACGTGTATGGATATTGGATTTTGGATCGTTATTGGATAACGTCAGTAAGCGGGCGCTTGGCGTTGGTGGTTTGGACACCTACTTTTATATGAGATTTGTTCTGGTACCCCAGACAAGAAGACAGTCTACAATACAAGAAGCCTTGTTGCTACAGTATTCTCTATTATTATACCCCAGAGTCTCAACTAGTGAGACACAACTTACCGATTTGTGTAGTGGGTTGTCTCATAATTTATGGGCTTAGTCTTCGTTCTTGGCCTGTGAAACACAGATGGCGGTTAATGCGTCCCTGCACGAATGTCTCATTCCAGTGAGGTGCTGTGTTGCCTATCACCGCCTCGGTCTGGCATGTATTATCTGAGGAAACACCACCTAACGACAGAATTCGACTCACCCTAATGGCATCATAAAGGCTAGGTGGTAAAAGTGTAAGGCTGGGGTTGGTGAAAGCTCACCTAATTCCTTCACGCTACGCATATCGCATATCGATTTCAGTCTCGTCTCTCCTAGTCTGCATCATAGCCCAGCCCCTCGTCTGCTGCAGGCTTCATTCCGCCCAATGGCCAACTGCCAATTCAGCCTCCGCCTGTCATGACTTGCCTCTCTCATTTGGCATGTATCAATACGAAGACAAGATGCATTTCATAGGGGTGCTGTGTTCTGCTTTTCTTCGTCTCGCTTTAATATTCTTCGTGAGTAACGATTTATGTTTTCCTATTCTCGCATGCATCTCCTGCAGACAGCAACCCACTCCAATATCTCTCTTACTTTCTTGTGATCGCCTGGGGCGTGAAAATATCAAGCTTGGCTTTGATCATCTGGCACGAGCTGGTCACTATATGAGCTCGGCAGAGTCGCACAAAATCCCCCCATGGCCCCCCAATATCAACCACGGCCCTTATCTTCTGCGTCGAGCGAGGCACAGCTACTCTACCACTCCGTAGAAAAGTCCAACGAAGCACGCCAGAAGAAGAACAGACCCGGCGTTATCCTCGTCGCTCTCATCGTCCTCTTCCTGTCTTCCGCGGGTGGCATCAGTCTGGCGATCGTCCTCATGGCCAAGGTAAAAGAGATCGAAGCTGCATGCTTTGCACGCGACTTCATCTTGTTTGCTGGGATTCTGTCGCAGCTTTACATCTGCTTGCATATCTGCGGAGCCAGGAGAGATTATAAGAGAGAGGGCCTGGGACCGCCGCAAATGTACGAGCAATATTTGCATGCGAGTGCGATGCTGGTCGCGCGACTGGGTATCGTCACTTGGATCGCGGCTCTAGCGGCTACGGCTATTATGATCGCTAGGTCTATACCCCTTGCAGGTTTTGCTGGGAAAGTGCCTTTCTTGGACTTGTTACTGTGCGTCGGGGCAATGTAAGGGAACCTTCGATTGATGAAACAACGCTTCCAGCTTGCTTACCAGCTTCGCAGTCCGTCTTTCATTATCATTTCCGTCACGATCGAAAGGAAAGAAAAGCCTTTTGCTACAGCTTCGATATCAAACGCTTCATTCCTGACCTGTCGAGTGAGCGACTTTACGGATGATCTCTCAGCCGAGTCGAGCGTTTCCCGCCAGTCTTCGCTGCAGCAAAGACAGAGTCAACCCGGCTCCGGCTCTGTCTTAACATTACCTACAGAAGAGTTACTAGGGTTGGGTGCCCGACAACAAGATGAGAAGAGGTTAAGTCTATTTACGGAAAAACCACATCAAGCTCTCCCAAAAGCCGATATCCTCCCTTCATCGCCTACCCAGCCCAAACCGCAGGTATCGGATCCAAAGCGAGTCCAGGCAATTCCAGAGCCTACATATTGCCCTGGAGGATGGCGTGCAGAGTGGAACAGCGTCGCCCAGGAAGCTGGCGTATCGCGAAACACTGACACTTCATCCGATGGATCATCGGGCAGTGATTCGTCATCTACACCATTAGTACCAGCTTCCACTAGACTACCGTCATCCTCACCTAAACCGCCGCAGCTACCGACTGCCGCTGCACCCGCTACTAATAACATCACGACCAGCAAGATATTGCCACAACAACATCGCTACTCCTACAATCGCGCGACAGCGAGATTATCAGGCACACCCTCGAACTTATCGACGGTGCGATACGCTTCCGAGCCCGAGATCGCCGTGCAGCAGTCCATCAGAGTGGTCCGTAACCCGGCATATCGGCCACGCTCGGGATCTGCCGGCACGAACGAGCGCCAGCAGGTGCAAAGACCGGATATTGCGCTATTGAGGAATGCGCAGCAGGCGCAGAGGACGGATGCAAAGCCTGCAATACCGAAGAGGACACCGTCGAATTTCTCGAGGCCGATGCCGAAGGCAGCGGAAGTACCGGAGAAGGCAGAATGTGGGGCAGCTACAGCGGGAGATGTGAAGATACCGGGTGCCTTTGTTGAGGATGATAATAGGTAATGTATTGTAATCACACTATTGTTTTGGTCTTTTAATGTTATGAATAAAGATACCATGCTTTTGTTTTGCTCGTATGAGTGCCCTCTTTCATCCCTCAACACTGATGGTGCTCAGTCTCTTTCTTTGCGTTGGCGAGGAACAGGGACATTCTTATCTGCTGTGAATGATTCATAGCGATAAAAGGTTTGCGAACTCAAGAAGTAGCGTTCAACAATTGACCTATTTCAATGCCGTTGTTACCTGTGTTTGTTTACTTTGAGGCTCGATTCGCAAGCATTCGCTTTGTATGTGAACCAACCACGAAGGCATACTCTATAGGATCTCTTAACTTGCGGAATATAAATACTTGACAAGAAATCTCAAAAGTTTCCGGCACTGATTCATCATTCACTCAACAGACCAACCAGAAGGTACAGAACTCTCTCAGGTCTAATCGCAAACAAACCTAGCATTCTCAACCCCGATACATCAAACCGAAAATCAATCCCCCAGACAAGATGTGTTTCCCGTTGACTCACGTTTGCAAGGTGTGCCTAGCGCCAGTACGCGTAGAAGAAGAATGCAGAGGCGAGTGCTTCATGCAACGATGTCAACCCAACTTCGTCACGGACGAGTACTGTGCCATGCATATACACGAGGCAGTTACCCTAGACGGGTTCGGCTGCCTTCCAGACGAAAATGTGTCTGTTTTGGACAGCGTTACTACTGAGGAAGACGATATGTCGCTGCCTGATCTTGATTTGTTTCCGGTAGGTATACCGGAGCCCGATTCTACCCTCGAAGATGAGGCTTACGCAGAAGACCCCATGGAGTTTGAGGTTCACTGTGAAGGCAGCACCGAAAATGAGCATACGGTACCCGTATGGCTGGCCGAAGTGGACGGGGGGATTCCCTTCAAGGGTTACTCACCTCAGTCACCACATTATACACCTTGTTCACCAGCTTATACTCTTCGTTCACCGCACTGGTCGCCCTCTTCGCCCGAGACAGCTGCGGTGTCACAGGACCGGCTGCAAGCGATGAGGGCCTCGGAGGGGCTCGATTATCCGGAAGCATTCGCTCTAGACATCGAAGACATAGTCGAGCATTAAGAAAGCTGAGGGTCTTCTAAGAATAGACAGTAAGTAGGATAGCATTTAAGCTACCAAAATGATACAGTTACAGTAGTCTAGTGTAACTACGAACAGAATAAAAACAATTAACAAGAAGCCTCAAATGCTCCGCGTTTCTATGTCTTCCTTATTCATATCTGTTATGTCGATGCGGCGGTAGGTAGCGCGTTCTAAAGAAATTAATCAAATAATCTATTGAGTGCAAGATATTATTTAAAATTCAGTTTCTTCTCATCGTGTCAGGTAACCCTTTCACGTTTTATTTCAAGCCATTATAGCAACAAGTGATTAGCTCCAAGTAGCAGTAAACAGTCATAGTTCGACATGCTTAGAGATACAAAATACGGCTGTGTCAATCATTTAATTGGATGCAAATAAAACACACGAATAATTCGAAAAGCTTAGCGACAGAGGGATATATATGTAGATGGCCGCTGCGCGGCCTTGGTTGAAAAGGAGTACAGGGGGGTCTAGGGGGCGGGGGGGGAGGACGTATTTTATGCTTAGCTCTAGCAACCAATTAACCCTAAGGTTAGTGATCAAGACATCACTCTTTGTTTACCAGAAGAACGGCGAGTCTGTAGCTCAAGGTCTGCGTCAATATTATTCGATGAAGGATACTTGTGAGAATGTCGGTAAAGACCGGACCGATAAAATTCGATAGATGCATGATCTACCACACCAACTCTCGCGTGTGGCTCTGGCTAAAGTGCCGGTCAGCGAAAACAATAGAATTGCCTTCAACTCGGTAGCCAGTGTTGTGTCCGAGCGGCCATGCTGCCGCACAAGTGAGCCTACATAGACTCGTATGAATCATAAAACTGTCAAAACCGCTTCATCCGTGGACGATGATTGGTAAGATGAGAATCTGCCTGCAGACGAGGAGACCTGATGATACGCTGGGGATACTATCCAGTTCCGCCTAAATTGTTTAATCTAAGTAGAATAACACACTCAGCGATCAACATATCGCCGAGCGGCTTATAGGAGGGGTTCCTCTGCGCTTGTCCTGAGGAGGCCTGTGAAATAATTGAAAGACTATGCTAGATATTTAAGACCTCGGGTTGGAAACATCGTAGTTAGCTGGAGTTCTCACCAGCAAGTTTGCGCATCTCATTAACAGGCACAGACAAGCGCATTCAAGATGCAGTGGAAAGTTTTGATATCAGCGCTCCTCGCGGAGCGTGTCGTCGGACAAGCGATGCCGATGATGCGGTTCCAGTGCTCACAGCTCGGTATGACATTTCCTTTTTGTTCGCGCTAGTCGCGGAATTAAAAACCCCAGATATGACGATGAACGCGTCTTGGGGGCAGTTCACGCCGTGAAAGAATAATTACTAAGGCGTGAAAAGTGGTGGAGCGTCTCGATCCTCTGGTGAATCCCGGCGTCGTCCCTTCGCCACACCTACATCAGATTGTCGGCGGAAACTCCTTCAATGCGTCGATGGACCCGGCGTCACACGATCTCCCTTCAGCATCAACCTGCACGAGCTGCACCTTCTCAGAAGATTTCTCAAATTACTGGACAGCGGTGCTTGTGAGTGACTTATAGGACTCTCCTATAATTTGGATGCTTCTGGTGTGTCTAAGGCCACTAGATAACTAACCTATTTGAACGCAGTACTTCCGCGCACGCAACGGCACATACAGGCGTGTCCCCCAATTTGTCAGCGAGGGCCTTCGCGCCGACGGAGGTATCACAGTGTACTACATTCCCTCGCCGAACGCGAACGAGAAAGTCACGGCCTTCAAGCCAGGATTCCGAATGCTCGTTGGCGACGCCACCGCCCGTGAGCCCGGGACAGCCCGCAAGGTGTGTCACCGCTGCATGCCTACGACCGGGGACAACAGCAACATCAACTGTGGCGCCCCAGACAGCCAATTCTTGCCTAAGCAGATGTGTCCCGGTGGAATTCGCTCCGTCATCACATTCCCTACCTGCTGGGACGGCAAGAATACGGATAGCATAGACCACATGAGCCATATAGCTTACCCAACATCGTCGTCCAATGCTGTCGGGGTCGGTGCGTACGGTACCTGCCCGGCGAGCCACCCTGTCAAGATACCTCAGGTGATGTACGAGGTAATGTGGAACGTGAGTAGATGACATAGCCCCTCCGTTCAAGCTTGATCATAATTTGACCCACTGTGCTTCAGACCCAAATGTTCAACGACAAGGCATTGTGGCCCGAGGGTGGCTCGCAGCCATTCGTCTGGAGCACTGGTGACAAGTAAGTACTCTTCTCCGTACCCGCAGCTACTTCAACGTCTGATTTTCGTTACAGGGGGGGATACTCTCAACATGGTGACTACGTCTTCGGCTGGAAGGGCGACTCTCTCCAACGAGCGATGGACGCTCGCTGCAACGGTGCTGTTTGCGGTCAGCTGGAGACTCAATCATCCGAGTCCGCCATGAAGTGCACTAAGTCTAAGACCGTCCAGGAAGACATCGACGGTTGTAAGTAACATCTTGCTAGAACCGCGCTTTGAACCCGAAACGTAGAGTACATGTCACTAACTATCGCTAAGGGCTTGACGAAATTCCGGGAATGGCTATGTCTGAGTAGACAAGTTCTGGTAGAGGTTTCGTGGAAGAATAAGGAGATTTCAGTATATCAGAGTCATGTAGCTGCTTATCTATGTCTGCGACCACCCCGCCAAGATTGCCCCCTGAAAGCCATCAACCCCTCTGGTAACCATAATGTTCCATACAATATGTAGACCTTCGTAAACCTGTTAATCTCTAACACAGTTACTATACACAATGCCGTGTAATAGGGCGATTCTTCTTAGGTGAACTGTACTAAATGATGTTTTCAGTGATGTGTAGATGTCAAGGCGTTGAATGCGTCTACTACTAACTCTTTCCAATGCCACCTCTTCACAGACAGAAGTGGGAGGTGTAGGCGTGTTGCTAATATCGTTAGACATTTTATACACGGCGAGGCTCTCCCACGAGGGATGTGTGTGCTATGTGCATACTGGTAGATGCGAGTTATATTACGGCGATAAAAAAATCATCGACGGAGAACAGCAGCACGTGCAGATCAATAGAAGTGGAAGCAGGTATCAGGTTCCGACGATGTATCTGTTAAGAAGCGACAAGCTCAAAAGAAATTGTGCTCCTCTCTACGCGGCTTTTGGCCTATTTCCTCCCCCAAGGAACTTGAATTAGAACTCGGGGTTGCGGATATGATTATACCACGACCCATATCGTAGAATTGAGTTCTCTGATTCAGTTTTATTATCCTACAGTGAAAAATCCTCTCCAACTAGTTCCTCACTGAGCTTCCACAGCTTCTCGGACTGCGCTTCGTCCTTGACATAATCTGCAAGCTTCTGATCGCGGACTTCGCATTCTTCAAGGTAGGCACCTTGTGCAGCTGTAAATCGATTTATTAGCGGATATTCTTGAAGTATCCCAGTCTCGCCAACATACCTCGAAGCCTGGTATCCAGGAAAGTCAAGACGGCAGTAGCAGCCGCTTGCTGCAAGTTGATAACCGGCCCGAGAAGTTTTCCTGTAAACAAGGGACAATGAAAATCGTTAGAAGGCGCGTTTCTCTACGTTTTTCGATGCCCAAGAGAGATAGTAAACCATAAAGCTTACTGTTACCCCTCTTTTCGATGAGACGGAACCCTTCGCTTACCCATTCGTTGTCGACGTTCGAGTTTGTAATCAACTTCGAGTCCATGGCCGCTTTGGAAACGTGTTGTTAGATTTATGTCGGCAGTAACAATGGCTTACAGGGGAGTCTGCACAAGGGACTTACTCCCAGGATCAACTGCGAAGGCAGCTACTCCTAACTTCTCTACCCGCTTAGCAAGTGCTTTGCTAAAGTGAATATTCGCTGTCTTGCTTCGGCTGAAAGCGACCCAGCCGTGGTAGCTTTTCCCATCCTGCGTCCCAGAAGTCTCGTCAGCATATTTTAAAATCTATATATCTTCCAGCTTGTTGTCGTCTTTCAGAATAAGTCCATATGAGGCTCACATCGAAGTTGATATTGTCGTAATCAGGATCTGCCATAGTCCAAGACCGGCCGGTAGCTGTCGTGACCACGCCATGGGCCTTGATGATCTCGGGCAACAGCAGATTGGTCAACAGGAAATGCCCGAGGTGATTAGTAGCAAACTGCCTTTCGACGCCGTCCACAGTCTTCTTGAACTCACGCGGGGCCATTATACCCCCATTGTTGAACAGTCCATCAATACCATCAGGCACGATTCGTTCTATCTCAGAAGCTGCCTGTCGCACCGACGAGAGGTCCGTCAAGTCTAGTTGCACAAAGATTGCTGCCGTCGTCGGGCTAATCTTCACAATTTCGTCTATGGTGGATTGCACTTTGGAGAGAGTACGTCCCGCGAGAATGATCTGCTTTGGCTTCCCCTCAGCGAGGGCTGTGGCTACAGTTGCCCCTATTCCGCCGACGCTGGGCCCGGTGATGACAACTGAGTAGGAATGGATGTTAACATCAAATCGCATGCGATTGATGTATCATCGTATCTGTCTTTGGAAAACGATCTGATGCTCGGATGGATACACGTACAAATTTTCTCAGCGGCATATTTCCCGAAAGTCTTGATGACTTCACCAATAGTGGTATCAACATTGAAATTAGGCATGACGTGATTTTTAAGGGTAAAGACTGTGAGATTATGCGTAAAGGGGGTGTTTATCAACGGCTGGAAGGGGTCTCTCTATGGCTGTGTTCAAATCCAGCTGAGGCTTCCCCGACATTATTATACCGACTTCTATCAAGCTTGCCCCTTCTACCCATTCGATCTAAATTTGTAAGCTCAATTCCTAAGTCTCCGTTTTTGATCACTGAACTCCTACTTCCTGAAGGGCCAACGATGTATGGTCCGTTACATTCGCAAAAAGATCGAGCTGTGCCTCAAAGAGAATACTAACGGTTGGACTTGCTTGCTGCTTTTAGTTGAAGAATGATAGGTTATGGATGAGGGGACGAATCAACTGTCGGACCTCGCGGAAATCGGAGTTTTCTGTTGAGCTTAGATCAACACATAGGGTCTCCAGGTCGCGTCGGAAGGATCGCGGACCGGATATATGGGTCTCTATCTCCGTATATGGCCGCCTGATATTAACGAAATAGAACGCTTGCCCCGTCTTTGATCTCTCTTCTAAATGCCCAGTGACTCAATCTCGCGGCTGCGTTGCTGTTAACGCGCCGGCCACCGTTAACACCAAATAATAAGCGGCGCTGCCTAACGTCATTCTGTAATACTAAGCTGAATCGATTATACCATAAGAGACAGCTGTTGCTGGCAGGCCTGTGCAACCCTATATCGGGCGGCATGGTCTGATTATTGAAGGAGTTGAATCAACGCCACCATGTCCCTCCATTATAGTTTCTGGGTAAATTTGACAGCAAGCACTATGACAGGTCTCTAAAACGATATGTCGGCATGGCTTATTTAACTTCGATTACGAGACGGCTTTGAAGTCTATCAACTTGCACCCGGCGTCGTTTTGCCCGCCCTCGAGATTAACAACCTTCACATTCTTGGAAAAGGCCATTCTCATATCATTTTTGAGCAGCCTTTTGCGTTTATTTTGGTAATCGCTGTCTACTCCGGCATAATGTTGAGTTGCCTTTGTCACTAG
Source organism: Xylaria sp. MSU_SB201401 (assembly GCA_002288965.1). Lineage (NCBI taxonomy): Eukaryota > Fungi > Ascomycota > Sordariomycetes > Xylariales > Xylariaceae > Xylaria > Xylaria sp. MSU_SB201401. Next base: position 20,467 of record NPFG01000120.1, read on the forward strand.
TTCAAACCACGTGCTAATTCTAGTCGCAACTGCCTCGATTTTAATCTAGCTCGTACCTTGGAGGGGAAAGAATGTTTTATCATAGCCTCCCAGTATCCGAAGCATTTCTGATGTTGTCAGACCGGCATTCAGGTGTGGACAACACTCATTAGTGAGCAACACAAGCTGTACCCGAACCTTCCTGAAATCTACATTTGACAATTGCGCCAAGAAGCGAAAAGTCCTACACGGACGGAACAGGTAATCTTCGGCCCAGGGCACCCTCAAGAAATACTGGGTTCTTAGAGAGTTGATAGGGTATCCTGAGCCTTCGTGACGGAGTTTTGAATGTCAATTACTACGGCATATACTGCTATATAGATACACTAGAGGACAATAATTAGGTACTTGCTCGATAAGCCCCATACCGTAAAGCGCGAAGTAGTGTACCGGAATTTTGCTAAAATACCCCCTAAAGGCTTTATTGACGCTCGTAGTTCTCCGCTCATGGCTCTGTAAACATTTCTCAACATGAATATGGGCTTCATTACGGTGAGGGCTTGATGCTGAAGTAGGGTAGAGTAATAGGGCCGAGGTAAATGAGCAACAGGGTTGGAGGGTTGGAGGCGCTTCTATACAATATAAATCTCGCGATGTTTACAGATCACAAACAAGAAGGCTAAGCAATACACACCTCGTTAACTTTTCTCCTATCTACTTGGCCACCCCTTTCCCACAAGTTTCATTTAACCTAATTATATGTCTACTGGGGCGTAGATGCTTCCTATTTGCGTATTCGTAGCTACGTGTATTAATATGTAAGCCTAGATAGTCGGGTGTGGGAGCTAAAGCGAGGAAGTCAAAACGAAATATGCTCTCTACCCGGAAATGGAGACAGAAGCGGAGACGTGCTCCACGTGCCGCCACCACCTTCGCTGTGGGCAACAAACGTATCGCGGCTCTCAACTGCATACTCTGTTGGCGCTTGGATAGGTACCTCATCTGTATTTAGGTGATATTGTGTTGTCTTTGACCGTCAGTACGGCTTCGCTGACTCTGCCTGAAGGCTGAAGCTAGTGCAGCAGTGAATTCCTGCGTCGGGCGATGCGAAAAGGAATTAACGATTCAATATTATAAAGATGGCCAATTGGAATATGGATCTTCCATGCGCAAGTCCTTAACCCCGCGTAAAGGTGGTCAGCATTCCGTGCTCTCGCATTAGATCAAGATAAGCGGCGTGCCATCGAACCCCGATGACTGCTTCGAAGTGACCATGCCACTCTGTGATATCACATGCTTGGCGGCGAGCGTTCCCAGCAGTTTGAATTGGGGCCGTTATTTACGCAGTTCGTATATCAATCTTTTGCGACCCAATCATCATTTTATAAAGTGGCAGAGGGGTAATCAGAAATCAAGGCTTGATTCGAAGTCGTACCGTCGTCTACTTCTAACTGCATGATATAGACAAAGTGAAAATAACAGTTGCAATCATGCCTACAACCGTGTTAGAGGATCTCGCCTCGGTACTTGCCAGGTTCACGCCAGGTGCTCAATTGTCCGTGGCCGCTTTTATCGTTTGCGCGCTTTGGTGTTTCTTCCTTTGTATATATCGTCTTTACTTTCATCCACTAGCTCATTTCCCTGGGGATCGACTAGCTGCTATCACAGGATGGGTTGAAACATACCACGATGTATTTCGAGGCGGCCAGTTCATCTTCACGATTGAGAAATGGCACGCAAAATACGGTAAAGTGAAACCAAAGATGTTGTATCAGATGCCGCACAAGCGGGAGCTCATACTTCTCAGGTCCAATCGTTCGCATAAACCCATGGGAGGTTCATGTTGCGGATCCTCGGTTCGTCGATGTATTATTCGCTGGTAACTCCAAATTTGACAAGAAGATCGAGTGGAAGTATCGGTTTGGGATACCCCATTCTAGTTTTGACACCATCGAGCATCAACAGTGAGTCCCCGATGCCCCCCAGTTGAGATAGCGTGCATGCTCAGTTTCAGTCAGTCATCGCATTAGACGAGCCGCTGCCAGTCAATTCTTCTCCAAACAGAAGATCGCAGGAATCACGGGCTATATTTCGGAAAAAGTCCAGAGATTTTGCGATCGCATCGAAGAAGAACACAAGCGACCTGGGTACGTAGTCGACATGACCCAGTGTCTCACAGCTTTGACGTTTGACATAATTACGTACTATACCTTTGCGCGCTCGTTCGAATACACAGAGCGCCCTGGTTTCGAAGGTCCTTTTACCGAAGCACCAAAGAAGTTGGCCGCCACAATCCATATGATGGGCCATTTCCCATACTTACTGGCTATCTTCCAGTCAATCCCTAGGTCGGTGTCGGCGGCTATGAATCCAGCAATGGCAGGTGTCTTGGCTTTTCAGGATGTATGTAAACCAATATGACTTCCAGACTACCCAAACTGCTTACGCCATGGCGCAGGAGATTGAAGACCAGATCAAATCCATAATATCCGGTGGGAATAATTCTTACAAAGATGTCGGACACAAAACAGTCTTTAGAGAACTGCTCATGTCGGACCTCCCATCCGAGGAGAAGGATGTTGAACGTCTGAAGCACGAAGGCAAGCTCCTTTAACCATGTCTATTTTTAACATGATAATTTATTAACTCATCGTCAAAACAGCTTGCTCCATTGTGATGGCTGGTGTCGAGACTACCGCTGCGGCTTTATCCAAGGCCATCTTCTACATCTTAGACAATCAATGCATTAAGATGAAGCTTTCAGCCGAGCTAGAACAAGTGTTCCCCAATCCCCGCTCAACGCCACCTCTAGAGACGCTCGAGGCGTTGCCTTATCTCAGTAGCACCGTCAACGAGGTCCTCCGTATGACAATCGGCGTCTCTCAGCGCACAATCCGCAAGTCGCGGACCGGTCCAGTCCCCTACGGGGAGTATCTTATTCCCCAGGGCTACTATTTCAGCATGACAACCTATTTTACGCACAATGACCCCACCATATGGGAATCTCCAGAGGAATTCCGCCCGGAGCGCTGGCTCGAGGGGAAAAAGACACCACTTGCGCCAGACGGTCAACCCCTTTCCAAGTATCTGGTCACATTCGGGCGAGGTCCTCGTATGTGTATTGGACTGAACTTAGCACGGGCTGAGTTGTTTATTGGGCTCGCGGTTCTTTTCCGACGATTCAACTTCGAGTTGTTCGATACCACCAGGGAGGCGGTCGATATGAAAGCGGACTATTTTCTCCCGCTCCCTAGTCCCACAAGTAAGGGAGTTCGCGTCCTAGTGAAGTGATCACATAGCCAGGAAATTCAACCTTTCAGGGAAGGGGAAGGCATTGTTACAGGCTTTGCTTGCAACCCTTATATAATTGAATGTTGTGCCCGCTTAGCGTAGGTGTGGATTTACAAAGATTGGTATGCGACGCTGTTTAGACGCTCATATTATTTATGAAGACGGTTAATTGTTCCCATTGATAGCGTTTTCTCAATTTTGGATTCTCGGGGGGTGGGTTAATGAAGTAGAACAGGAGAACAGATTTAAGGCAAACGCTCAGTGTGTGCTTCAGCCATGAGCAAACCGTCCACCGGCCAGAGAAAGATCCGCAGCCCTTAAACATCCATCGCCTATCTGTGCACTTAAAGCGCTGAAACCCTAGTATATTCTAAAAGCAAGATGTTGACGGCTGAGCAATAGAGTCTTAAGAGATCCTAGGCGTGACGAGATTTCAGGGATCGCCTTGTAAGTCTACAATAATAGACTTTTATTGCTGTGAAGGTAATAAGAGTAGTCCAAGAAGATGAGGGTATTCAGACTCCCTCTAGCTATATACGACTTCTAGTTCCCCGTTCGGGTTCCATATCGTGACACGAAATACGGCGATCGAGCCCTTTCGCATCGTGCAGTGCCAAAATATATGTGGAATAATAGTGGACAGGACTAGTGATCCGATAGACCAGCTTAGATTCTTCGTTATGCATTCGAAGTGCACATCATGTACAGCAAGAATGTCACATAGGCTGAAGAACTTTTGTTAGTTGCTTACAAGCGGTATCGTCGAAGGATCAATTGGTGGATCAGTCGGAGTGGGGAGAACACCGAGGACCGAGATTAGCGTTTCCGCTTCCGACAACACGGCGCACTAGGTGAAGTCAATATGCCTATATCAAAACGGAGACCCGGCGGTTCACCAGGATTGAGAATCCGTGCAGACGTCCCACAATGAGTCACTTCCGTAACATTGCGGTCATTGTCTGATTGGAACGGGATACGACTTCACTTTCAAGCACTAGTACTAGGCAGTCGCGCCGATTGTGTATATCTACTTAGTGTCCAATCATTTCCAATTTGTATGACTGCTAGACGCTTTGATCCTTAGTTCCCGGGGCTTATACTGTTAGACACGGCCGGATACGGCTGAGGCTGGGGGTTCTAGGGTTTAGCCAGGATCATGTGCAACAGTTGTTCCTATCCATGGCTCAAAGGATTTAGGTTATCTTGTTAGTGCGAGCTTGCTTCTCAGATCACGTAGTGGAGAAAAAGGGCCCTTTAGGTTGATAGTGTATTCAGTTTTTGCTTCGCGTGTATTTTTAGGTTCATGAGTTGCTCGTGTAGCACGGTCCAAGGACGTAGATAGAAGTACATACGAGATATAAAGAGCGAAGCAGCCTCGCTGCTATGGAAGCTGACTGGTCTCGTTACGGATCATACACCTCATACTTCTTCCATTGAAACACTCTATTCACTTGCATCGTATCTAGCTGCTACCTATAACTGCTTCTCTTCGGATATTACTTGAACCCCAAGAAAACAGAGACAATGGCAACGCCAACACCTTCGTACACCAAAGTCACTCACTCCGTGACTTATACTGCCATCAACCCGAGGCAGCCAAGTCTCTCAACTACCGGAAAGGTCGTCGTCATCACTGGTGCCTCAGGAGGTATTGGTAGAAGAACCTCGTCCTCTTTCGCAGCCTCCGGACCGCGTGCACTTATTCTTTTGGGCCGCCGCGATGATGCACTTAACGAAACCGCAAAGTCAGTCAGAGAGGCCTTCAAAGACCTGGCAGTCCAAACTCACCAAGTCGACCTATGCGACACGTCAGGTCTACGTGACGTACTGAATAAAGTGGCTGCCAAGTTTGGTGGCATCGACATCCTCGTGTATTGTGCTGGGGTGCTAGCTCCCGTTGTCCCTTTACTCGAAGCGGACCCAGCGACATTCCTCGACGGCTACAAGACGACCGTTGTTGGCACATTGAATACGGCGCAGGCTGTGACACTCGCGAATCGAGACTCGAGAGAAATCATCTTTATTAATCTCACGACCGCCGGTATTCTATTCCCCCCCTTTAAGGGCATGGGTGCCTATGTGAGCAGCAAAATGGCGGCTGTGAAGCTACTACAATCCTTCGCGACGGAGAATCCGCATGTGCGCCTTCACAACGTACACCCCGGCTTTCTTGATACGGCAATGTCCACGCAGTTGGGCAAGTCGATAAAACTGCCCTTCAACTTCGATGACAGTAAGTTACGAATTTCGACCCAGTCCAATTGCCAAGTTCCGTAAGCGTACTATACTAACACGTCAATTTCCACACTTGCAGTATCTCTACCCGCAGATTTCCTTGTGTGGATCGCATCCCCAGAAGCAAGGTTTCTCCAGGGCAAGCTTGTGTTTTCTTCGTGGGATGTGAGCGAGCTCAAGAGCCGAGAGAAAGAGATCGTTGGTGGCCCACCGGGAACTGGGGAGCTTTGGCTAGGGTTCCAGGGATTTCCAAGATATGTGGGCGGTCAACTCTTGCCTGGTGCCTAATTGATCTTATTGCCCAAATTGCGTAGAGCTTTAGGTCTGTACATGCCGAAGCTAGGGCTGAGGTTTGGGGGTACTTCAAAACGAACAGTATCACAGTGGAATGCGGTCCTCTAGATAGACTCCGGCTAGTGGTTATAACGAAATATGTTCATGTTATAAACTCCTCTTCTTCTCTTTGCCTTTTTCCCTCGCCAGCAAACGTGTTTTTAACCATACAATGGATAGTATAAAATTTATGAGGATTAAGATGCCTGCTACACATTTTTTCGCCATATTTTCAATATCTGATAGTCAATACATCAAATCATCAATATTATTCCTCATCCAGTATGTCTCGCAAAGGCATTTCACCATCCACTGGGTTAGGCTACCTGAAGTAATAACCACTCCAGATGACTGTTAATCGCTGTCAGAATCAAAGAGGGTAAAGAAAAAGGTCCAGCCACACCCTACTTCTCTGCTAGTGGGTATGTCGTCACTACTTGACGGTGTCTTCACCCGGCCAGTGTACTGTGTTCAGCCCTCGTATTTCATAACACAATTCACAACTGCATTGCCTAAACTCGCTTCCCTGGCTTCTCTGCTTCCAGCATGCATCCAGATCTACCAACTCAATCATACGCCTCCGAACCATAACTTGTGGACAAGATTTAAAGCAAAGTCGGCGACATAGATCTCACAGAATACAAAAGGCGTGGCTGATCCATCGTCCAACTTTGCTTCAACTCAATGATGGCAGTAACCGGGAACTCCGGGGGCAACGGTGCAGACCCGGCAGTGACTAACAGGTCAGATACATCAGTGTCCGAAGAAGTCACATAGGAAAGTGTTGTGCAACCAACCTGGATCGATTGTTTCCACAAGGTAGTGAACAACACAATCGAGTACGGCTATATCCCTAGGCGTAGTGCCGAAAAAGAACATGTGGTTTTGCCGGTCCATTCGGGTGTCAGCACCCCCGAGGAGTCTTACATAGAGCTCGAGACGGTAGAAGGCGCGACAGAAGTTCGACTTTTCCATGGCGAAAAGTGAGAGCGAGTCCATTCCAGGGAGCCGTCCGGATTGTAAAAGAGAGTCGCAAACCCTTGGTAAAACGAAATTTATAAAGCTTTCCATCCTTTCATGCACCTCTTCAAGGCGTACTAGCGCTGTCATCGGATAACCTCGCAGTCGATCTATCACCTTGTCCGGGTTATACTGCAATTTTTGGAGCATCTTCGCGGCCAAGGCTCGTGTATATGGGCTTGGCGAGCGCACTACTGCCTCGGCCGCAACGGCGAACGGAAGCAGAGTACCAGCTTGGTTGACCAGGATTTCAATACTCAAGCTTTTGTAAGCCTTGTACGAATTGTAGAAATGACAGCATGTCAGGGTGCAAGCGAGCAGGTCTTGAACGCGGTCCAACTTCCTGAATACAGCCACGACCATTTCGCAGGGCAAATCTGTGAATCGAGGCATAGTGTTCGTAGTTGTTGCTTAAGGGTGAATGCCTATGGGGCTGTATCTACTAGGTGAAGAGGTGAAATCGCTGTCGGCTGGTTCTTAGAAATGCGGCTTTGGAGGAAGTGCTTTTCGAGATCTTGAGATTTAAGAAAAAATTCTTTGTTAAAGCGTTTAGGTGAGTATATATATATATATATATATATCTTCCACGTGTGACAGACTCTGTCTAGTATCGAGGTCGGATCCAATGGTTTCCTAGTCAATAGTGGCCTATAGAGCTTGAATGCGCTACCGTGACCACCTAGTATCAGTGATAGTCATTTGAGGGCCATTGAGGTCGTGGGGCTCTCCCCATTGACCATATCAAAATTCGGCAGTCATGACAACAAAGCCTTGAATACAGAAATCCCAAAAAGCCATTGATGCCGTCATAGTGGAAAAGGAGGTTCTAATCAGGCCTGAACAGAGCTACCCTTTCAATGAATACTGTCAATGCCATAACCGGAAAATGAATAGAAACAAATTATTGTTCTCTCTAAAATGCCCTAGTGATAATTTTCTGTAGCAGAGTTCCATTGGGAAGACTGATTATACTCCGGCAGCTGATTGTCCGCATCCATCGACTAGCTTTCAGATTTCGCTGCGAGCCACTAGTAAATTTCTCAACGACCTCCCTAATAAAATATTTATCAAAGATAATCAAGCAGGGTTCGATACATCGTCACAATATTACTGATGAAAAGACTTAGATCAGTTTCTTACACAAAAGTCATGTCAGTAGCTTTCCTCTCGCCACATTTAGTACATGAGAGGTACAGAATACCTACCTAGGTAGGTAAATTAGAAGCCGTTCACATGGCGCGCGATCTCTTGGCTTTCTCCAGCATTGTCGTTCAGCGCTAAGTCTTAGATACTAGGAGTCTAGGTAGGCGAGAATAACTATTAGCCAGCATCTCAAATTCTCAGAATTTCAGAAAGCACGAGCAATCCCCGCGATGTGAGGCAAGAACTTAAGCGCTCTCTCGTTATTTTCGGATCACTAAGATAAATGCGTACACGGTGAGACATTCAGCGAGCTCCGTCAATTTGCCCTGTTGGGTTCACCAAACCCGTCGAATGCAAAATCCATTAACGTTTTTCTAGCTTCTAGATGTAATTTATTCTAGTAAGCCTATTTCATGCTCAATCCGCCTCTAATCTTCTCCAGCTTCACGATTGTCAGTCGTCCAAGTCATGCAAGCATCAGAGTTCACATTGGCTACATCCAGCACTAAAGTGAAGCAAAACTGTGCGCCCTTGCTCGTCTTGGTCAGCAATCTTGGCCCCATAGTCGAGTAGTGAGACTGCAGCATGCTCGTGGCCACCCATACAAGCGTGAAACAGAGGAGTTGGGCCGTCGCTGTCACGCCAGTTGGCCTGACGCTGTAGCAACATGCGCACGAGCTCATCACATCCTCGACTAAGGACTATACGCGTAGAAGTCTGCGAATCTAGTCCTCTTGAGTCGTCAGGTTGTACAACTCCCTTGACGCCAAATCGATTCTCCGCCGCCGATAATTAGGTCGGTGTCATTATGACTGTTACCAAACCTGGAGGGCGTGACTTGTTTCTCCAATCGGGAGACGTTTTTCGTCAATACCTCCATTCGTTTTGCTGTGCAGCGATGGATAAAGATCATCAGCTTTGCCTTTCAAGATTCTGCTCATCGTATTTCATCTCGTTCAGCTTTTCCCGATATATGCAGTAGGTATGCGACAGTACGAACGCCCGTAATATTGCGCCGATCCAAATGACCAGTAGGGGCGAATAAGCTACAACGAGCGTGAAGGAGGGGAAATAACTAAAACTCACCGCGATATCTTCGTTGGGCCTCGCGGTGTTTCTAGCGCCTCTCATCCGCCCAGTCTTGCTCTGTCCGCGATCCCTCCATCGGCCTGAGTTTATCAGATGGTATGCTCTTTGATGATATCTGCAAGTGAGTAAGGCCAGCTCAAAGTATTCTTCTCCTATTTCTACCGTCGGTTCTCATGATAAATAACTTATTGATAGTAGAGCAAAATAATGTTGTGTCCAAGAGAGGGTTTTCTAGCCGCCAATATGCCAACTGGATCCAGTAGGAGATTGACTGTGCCTTCCGTAACCTTGTAGTCCGTTTACACCTTCCCACAGCTACGCAACGGCATTTCGCCCCTTCATCGGCAAGACAGACGGCGAGTTAATCTTGAGATTATGGCAGCAGTCATACCGTGCTACGACGTTCATACGGGCAGTTCAAACTAAGGGGTACTTGTGGTTGGATAAGCCGGATACTGAATTATCATACGAAAGTCATCATATTGCCGAAGCAACCCATGCCTAACCCATTAACATTATCAGATGTCACAAATGTTCGACCAGGCTCAGAAAGCCGTTATGTACCTAGGGCTACGCGGGATTGAATCCCCTGCGCAATACCTGGTACGACTCATGCCATGATACCAAGTTGATCGATATAGAAACATCCATGAACAAAACTCACGAAATGTGAAAGTAGTCGTTTTAGCCGCCTCTTCAATCCAAGAAACCACAACCTGTGATATCATAATGTAAGGTTGCAGCTGCAATTCTCAGTTTTCTGACATACGACTAAGAAGTCTTCATTCATCTAAGAATAAATCCCAACTTCTTCCTCTGTCATATTATCCCAACAGTGAGTGAGTGACCTGGCCCTTCCTCGTGGGTCACCATGCTCACTCCGCCGCTGGCACTGGCCTCCGGAAGGTACCACAACACCACATGCATGCTAAGCTGCTGATCTTACATTACAGCATTGAATTGAACACATCGCTTGTTATTAATGTAAAAAGGCTGAAACGTCATTACATAATGGGGGTACGGCTCAATACGTTATTGCCAAAATTACTTTATTAGTTCATATATTTTGTGCACTGGCCGGAAAATATAGTTCCTGTTTTGATCGTTAACATCGTGACAATAAGAATGCAGTTGCAAGAGCATTTACATGATAACAGCAAAGGCGCTTGCGAATACACTCAGGGCAAGCAGGCCGCTCCCGAGATGTAATCTGCGCGCGCCACTGTCTCCATCCTCCCCAACATTGGTGTTCTGGTCACCGCTACCATTATTACTACCGCTATCACCACCATTCTGCGTGTCACCGGTGGTATTGCTACCAGCATTGTTGTCCTTGGTACGGTCTTCCCAGGATCCTTTGCCGCTGGTTGAGTTCTTGACACAACCCTGGTCGCCCCAGATTGCGGCCTTGGCATCCGCCCACGTACTCGAAGGGTCCACGAGGTTCTGCGCCGTGTAGAATAGGCGACAATCGGAAGCCTGGTAATCGAACTGGAGAGGCAGGTGGTCTGCCCCCTCCTGGTACGCGTTTCGAAGGTTAACTCCTCCGCCGTTGACAGGCAGCGGCAGAGTGTCGAGGCCGCTAGGCCAGACCCTTTGGGCGAGATCAACTTGCTCTTGGGTGAAAATTGAAGGGTTATCATTTACGCGTGCGATCGCCTCTGCTATTTCGGTATCGAGATCGGCTAAAGCAAGACTCTGGGCTCCGCGTACGCCACCCATGACTTGCATTGGTTCAAAGCGAGGTCGGCCTCCAAAAGTCAATGCACGAACACCTCCCACATTAATCATTAGGTTCGCAAAAGTAGTGCAGGTTGAAGCACAGATCCCATCGGTTATTATAAGGATGTCTTCTGGTGCGTACGGCTGAGTCTTATTGATGGGCGCGCCGCCAAACCCGCGGATGGGTCCGTTTTCGATGTTTAAAAGAGACAAGAGAGTATAATTGAAGTTGGCATATAGCGATGTGACGTCAACTCCGAGCTGGATCTCTCCTTTCAAGAAGTCGTCGACGGAGGAAAACCCCGCGTCCTGGGTTGGATTCACGGCGCCTTGAAAATCGAACGGATCCGTCCCTGCTGCTGTACTGTTCACATTCTTGCCGGACCGAGCGAGGAGGTCCGAACCGTCGTGGCGTCGAAATCTGGTCGCCGAGTAAGGAAGTTTAGAAGGGAAAAAGAGTTTGAAAAGATCAAAAGACCGTGCAATGTCCCCGCCACCGTTTTGAGAAAGATCGATGATAAGTTTAGTCTGTCCATTGGCAATAGCCGTGTTCACTATCTCTGTAGCTACTCGGCCGAAAACAAGGTCCTGACCGGCGGGGAAGTCGGCACCACCCTCAAAGGTCGGTACAAACATCACTGCGGTGTCGTCGTCGAGTGTGTAGCCGCTGATCTGATTGTATGGGTCTCGGGCAAAAGGCTTAGGAAACCCAGGCGGGCCTGCTGTCGCAGTAGGGCTGACTTCAGCATTATCAGCGCGCTTCGTTCTTGTACCTCGACGTGAGCTCTCTGGTCTATCTGGCATACATGCGACTTCGTAAAGGGCTGTAGATGAGGTGAAAGTGGATTGATAGTTGTACTGGGCGAGCGTCGGAAGATCAAGCGTAGAGCCGTTTCTAAACCCGAGGCGTGTGTTATTAACTCCAGGCCAGAGTCCCGCATTGGACGTGAACTGTCCCCAAAGTGCTGCGATATCAGTGCTACCAGTAGCCAATGCTGCAGTTGAAGCGAAGAGAGAATTCCATCGTGCATCAGGATCTTGGGATGCTAGTAAAGTAGCCGCTTTCTCCAGATATTCTATCACATCTTGATCGTTAATGGTGGCGACGGGTGATATCTTGCTGCTTCCCAGCGACAGCGCCTTGACATCGTGTGCTACATAAATGTCAGGTTTCCCTAGACCGTCTTTTGAAACAGAAGCAAGGCCAATTGTTTGACGGAGGAAGTTGAAGGGTCCGAGCGAGCAGGGTAAAATAAAGAAATGGCCATCGTTGGCAGACCTAATCAAGTTTCTCAGGTCGCTGTCAAACTGAAACTGATTCTCGTAGGTAGTATTGCCTATTTTATCTAAACCTTCCAGAATATCAACGCCGGTCGAAGTATAAGTATCTGGTGGGCTTTTCAGAACTTCTAGGGTAGACTGAAACTGAAAATACTTTCGAATCTCGGCAAGAAAGTCGCGGGCTTTGGTCGCGTCGAAGGGAAAAGATTCAAGGCAATCGAAGGCTGCTTGGCCGTCAATAACTCCTGAAGGGCTTTCTCGCAAAAGCCTCATGGCCTTGGAGCAGTCATCTTTCAAGGTCTGGCGGGTGCGTAGGGCGGCACTCCACACCAGAGGCAAGAAGAGAAACACCAGGGGGGGAAAGAACATAGTACTTGGACATATTGTCTAAGTAAATTCGAAGGGAAAGCAGAAAAGGGTCAACTAGTTCGGAATGCGAATCTGGGTTGTGCATTCGCCGAGGTGTGCCTGCGACTTAGTTTATATGAGTCTAGGCTCGCTAAATTCCCGTTGACAGGGGTCTACCACCTCATCTTCTGCGCCGACGCGATCGTCGCGCCAACAGACACCTATCATACAAGACACCTTGCCGCTTACCTCGCATTTCTTCCCTAGGTTACCTCAGCCCCGAGCGATACAGCATAGGACATGCTCACAAATAGAACATATGATTTCTTTCATCACGCCGGTAACCAGCTGACTGATAGATGGTATAGATTCATGGATTACGCGTACTTCCTCATATGTCTATAAAATCGCCCGTCATGGAGAGATTGACTAAGTGATCCTTCTTTTCATTTTCTCCGATGGCTGAAACCCTCCTTTTCCTAATTGGAGGTGTATAACCCCTCGTCGGAAACCCCATCATCCGTTGGATTCGGGGGGTTTTAGCGGAGGATCCCGAGCCAGATCAAATTGGCTTTCGAATGACTATTCTTGTCAATGATCTTCAATTGTACTAATCGTAACATTCAAGATCAGATGAAGTTCGTTGAATTGTGGGTTGTAGGGCAGAGATGGAGATGCTCTACGCAATGCCAAGTCGGCAGTGACAGAATGGAGGGAGACGTTGGGATGAGCTTGTTTCTGTGCCAAGAGTCTCAACTATCCCATATTCTTCGACTATCCCACTGACACCATAAAATCCAACATCTTGGTTCCATATAGGAAGATGTGCCGAACCAAAGTGGCGGCCGCGTAAGCTGCGTTACAGTCGGTCCCGAGTATTTGGATAGGAACTACGTCGAGCACGGGGGATTCTGTGTCTGGGCTTGGCGCCGGATGAAGTCTCACTGACACTAACCGCTTCAAAACTGAGAGATGAAATTCAGGGGAACGAGTGCCTGGCGAGCTAGCGGCGGCCTAGGTCTCTCAGCAGGGACCATACTAAAACTACAGTAGTTTCAAACAAAGGTGGACAAGGGTCAGGCGCTGAGATCGATCGACCCATTCACACACACCCCCTAGTCTCAGCGGCAGAACTATCAGATTAAATAAAGCCATGAAACGCAGTCGTCATCATATGTTATCGTTCATAGCTATCAGAGACACAATGGCGACTAGTGATAGGGGCGTTAGCCTTGGTCACGGGGTTACGGTTCACCTTAGAAGATTGTCGCTGATGCACTAGCGTTGGCTCGCGAACTTGCATGCCCAGTCCCGAGTTCACGGCGTCGCGCAGATTCTACCATGTAGAGACATTTAATCAGACGATAGCAAGGGTTCGAAGGAACGCAAAAAGAAAGAGAGCGCCAAAACTCCAAAAATAACTTTCTATCAATGTGAAGATGATAATGCAGAGAGATGAGATGACAAGACCAGCACAGCCAATCACCACGGCCAACAAACGCCAAGGTCCTGAGCTCCCCTAGCTGCCATCTCACCTCGATCGGACGATACAGGAAACACGATGCTGGTTGATGGGTCGCGCCACCCCTAAACCACGGAATAAGCCCTCTGCCACGGCGTCGGTTTCACTGTCTTGGCGACCCGAAACGTGCGCAAGGATATCATGGGAAGTTATCGCGCGTAGAAAATGCGGCATTCTCAATGGAGCTGCTCCGACAAACAGCGCTTTCCCTATACGAGGAATACGATAACTTTGATGTGTGTGGTGCGACCGAGCTCAAAATCACCAGCATCAGAGCACATGGTGAAAGGTCATGCCCTGCGACATATGAGATAGAAGATGCATCCGAAGCCAATGTCCTCAGCCGCATCTCCTTTTTATCATCATCAGTATGTCCTGATCATGGCAAAAGCGAGACTGCTTCGTTGCTGCTTGTCAGCATGTGGACAAGCAGCAATGGTAACACGTCTGGAGTACTGGGTATGTCCAAGACCAGTTTCTTAGACCTGATAGACGCGCTAGACCTAGACAGAAGCGTGCTGCAGCCCATCGTGAACAATGTTTTCGGCTTCCTTGAGTTCAGCGAGCTAGGGCTAGACAGCTCAGGGAAGAGCACCAGCACATATTTCCTCGCCGACGCGCAGATGAAGCTTATCTGGTCCTTCAACTTCGCGACATCAGAGACGAAAGTAATTTTAATACTCCGACGCGCTCCCCCTAGCCTTCAAGACCAGAGCCTGCGCGTAGTCGCCGACTTGTTAGCTTCCCTGCGCCAGCAGCGCGAGAACATCTTCAACCCGTATACTCTTTTATCCATCTCCCTTGTGCGCATGGTCGCGCACGAATGCAAGTCAAGTGCAAAGACGTGGATGCTACAAAGACCGCCCGATCAAAATGCCTTATTTGAACAGGTCACCGCCTCAAAGTCAGCAGTGAAACACGCCGCCGCGCAAGCGCAGAGTCAATCGCAACTCGTAAGTAAAACCCTCCTCTCATCTAATAGAAACAAGCAAGCAAGATACCCAAGATACCCAAGCTCGCACGCATCGTTCCAAGATAAACACACGAAAAACCTAAACTCCCCTCCAACCTCCCCTCCAGCTACCGGGTCTAAAACATCACAGATCCTTTCGATCCGCGCGCAAGAAGAGTCGCGCCTGAGCCGCGAGATGGCCCAGACGTCCCGAGACCTCGCGGAGTCCGCCAAGCGCGACACGGCGTCGATGAAGACGATCACGGTGATGGCGATGGCATTCCTGCCGGGGATCTTCTTCGCGGCGCTCTTCTCCGTGCCGTCGCTGCGGTGGGATAGCGTAGTCGTCGTCAGCGACCGCATCTGGGTGTACTGGGTCTTCACGCTGCCGGTGACGGCCTGCGTGTTCCTGGTCTGGCTTGTGCTGAGCTATGATGACGGGTTCAGGACGGCTGTGGATGAGTATCAGCGGCGGAAACGGGCGGGTGTGGGTGGAGATGGGAGGGTTAAGGGAGAGATCCGGCTAATTCAGGGTTTGGATGGTCATTGTGTGGTCTGCGATGCGCAGTGGTTCTGTATATTCTCTAATCGAGCTCGACGCCGTAGACTCACAAGCATGAACATAGGTAAGGTAGGAGTAATAGTAGTTGAAATTGATCCCTTCCCAATTGGGTGGAAAGAAGCCTTATGAATAATCGACCCTACCTAACACCTAGCGCTCAAAAACTTGTCCCTACGAACTCCATCCTTATGCCGCCTTCCAAATCCAAGGAACAATCAAGCAAGAACATAACAATCGTAACAAATCATTTATAAATCTCTGGATAGGCGCATTTCCCAGCCATCTCAAACAGCTCTAGGCGAAACTGCTCGCCAAAAAAGTGTATCACATCGCTCCACCGATCGATCCATATGAACGTCGGTATATTCTTTGACGACGGGCCACCGGTTCCCGCTACCTGGATAGGCGTGAAACGCTCTAAGACGACTCCTTTCGCCTCTTTATTCACTTGCGTGAGAACTGTCGCCGGTACATGCCTTGTATTGACGTAGTGGTCCCACGGCGGGTTCTCCAGTTTCACATTCGGGGGCGGCGTCATGCCCAGCTCGAGCCACGGCGCACAGGGCAACACGGCGAGCGCCCATGTCCGTACGGGCGCGACCTGCGAGGGCGCGGTCGAGAGTACGCACCGCCAGATGTGTATCCGTACCTCTTTGGGTAGACTTTTGAAGGTCGTCGCTCCTGCTGGCGTCGACACTTCTTCTGCAGAACCCTCTCGCGATGAGTCCATCACTACCAAGGTCTGCACCGGTGAAGTCGAGGTTGAGGCTGAGACCATGGGTGTCGCTGATGCTGAGGGTGTGACGGTTACTAGTGGGGTGACTGGGGCGGGTGTAGCTGTTCCGTGAGATTGTGAGTCTTCGTCGCCATCATCGTCATCTTCTCTATCTGCATCTTCATTTTCATCTTCATCTTCATCTTCGTCATCATCATTATCGTTATCATTGTTACCATCATCGTCTTCCTCGACAGGAGTTACAGGATAGTGGTGGGCGAAGTATCCCCTCGCCTGCCGAATGAGCAAAGCATTCACGTCTGACTCTGTCGGAGGAGGATTCTTGGCCTTGTGTGCTAAGAACCGTGTCAGCATGATGAGTTGTGTGGGAAAGGGGACGAATAACAGCTCAGAAATGAACGACTGTAATGTAGAAACAACAAAAGAAAGAAATAGAAATGAGAAATGACTCGTGAGATGACTGTAAATGAGATATCTCAGATAGAGTGAGCATTAGGCTCAAAACCCAGATAGAATACTTGCAACTTACATCTCTTGCCCCTCGACTCCGGCGACGGTCCCTTAGGGCGTCCAGAGCGCCTACCCACAGCAGCCGCGTCAGCTTTTATAGCAGTCCGGATCTGACTCTTCGAATAGCCGGTGATCTGGCGGATGCGAGCCGTAGTCATGCGCGCATCATAATACAGAGTGCGGACCCGGAAGCGATCAAGCTCAGTCAGATGCTTGGTGGACGTGCCTTTAGGTTTCGGTGCGGCCTTGGGGCGAGGGGGGAGAGGATCCCGGACGCCAATGACCCTGGGCGGTGGAGGGTTTTCGGGATCAATTTCAATTCTCTCCATCTCCGACATGGCTAGCTCGTCAACTTTGATGTAAGATCCAAGTCGGTGTACAGTATCGTATGTATGAGAGTGAACAGACGCGTCGGCGCTTGAGAGACAACAGGGCCAGGCTAGATAGGTAGGTAGCCCAAGTACAAAAAGTTTTCTAGCGCCTCGAAGTCCCCCGTCCCGCCTTAAACCCCCACGACATCGCCATGACTTCTTCGAGCGCCTCCACGCCACATTAGAATAACAACAGAATGAACAAAGCCTACCACAGTTTATCGCAGAAATTATGGGTATGTAACTACAAGTTTCATCCCCGTCCTGTCTATTAGTCTTATCTTTTTCCACATCCAACAGCTGCTCGTCTTGTTATTCCGGTACATTCCAACGCCGACTTTACCTTATCGGGTATAATGTGCACTCAGCTACGCCGCCACTGTACCTGACAGGGATCATAAACTTCTACCCCCCGTGTCCAAGCGACGATGACCGTACGCCAGTACTTAAGCCATGGTCTTCCCACAGTCCATGGTCGTACTCAAAGAGGATTTTCTGAACATTGTAAGGCGTGGCATATAATTTGCACGGGACCTGCCATGATACCATCCACTATACCTCGTTCAGACGAGTTATTTTCAACGCAGCAGCTAACTTTATTTCAGTGCCTGGTTCATAGCAGTGCTAATAGTCATAAATCAAAATGAAGACAACGATGAATGCGAGGTACGGACAGCCCTAGCACTCTCGCATTACGTCGGCAGACAATACGCCAGCTTGAAACACCCTAGATGACCGTTTGCGCCATATCAACCGGCTGCGACATCTTGTACGCCTTATTGCCCGGTTACGACACCTCATGCACCGCACGTAGGCCTTTGTTAATAGTTCCTGTGCCCATTGACCCGTCTCGTAGCTCAAGTCTAGCTTTCTCTCAACAGCTATCACGTGTCGCAGGAGCACTATCGCCTTGCCAAACTGCCAGTCTTTGACGTAAGCTTGCGCGAGGCGTTCCCTAGATATGAGGCTCTCCTCGTCACTCATGTCCAGTTCTTTCTCAACAGCCACCACATGTTCAAGAAGTACAATAGCTTCTTCGATTCGTCCGTTCCTAATATAGGCGTCTGCTAGGTTATGCTCAGATATACGCCTGCCCTCATCACGCGTATCTAGCGCTTTCCTGATAGCTACCACACGTTCGTAGAGAATAATAGCTTTGCCAAATTGCCAGTCCTCAACATAAGCTGCAGCTAGTTGAGCCTCAGAGGCAACCCTCTCCTCGTCACTCATTTCTAGTTCTTTCTCAACAGCCACCACATGTTCAAGAAGAACAATAGCTTTTGCAAACTGCCGGTCTTTGACATAGGCACCTGCAAGTGTATCCTCAGACACAAGCCTCTCCTCGTCACTCATGTCTAGTTCTTTCTCAACAGCCACCACATGTTCAAGAAGAACAATAGCTTCTTTGATCCGCCCAGCGTCGATATAATAAGATGCGAGGTCATGCTCAAATGCAAGCCTGCGCTTATCGCATATGTCTAATGCCCTCCTAAAAGCTACCATGTTTTCAAAGAGACAGATAGCTTCATCGGTTCGATTATCTTGTGAATAAGCCTTCGCAAGAAAGACCACAGATTGTAACCGACTTGGGTCGTCTACCGCCAACACCTTTTCTTTCGTTGCCACAACGTGCTCGAGCAGTGTGATAGCTTCCTTAGTCCGCCCATCGTCTAGATAAGCCGATGCAAGGTTGTGCTCAGCCCCAAGCCGATCGTAGTCATCTTCCGCTAGCGTACGTCTTCGTAGAACTGCAGCAGCTTCAAGGAGTGCGATAGCTTTGGTCGCCTGCTCGTGCTCGAGATAAGCCCTCGCGAGCTCCTGCAAGGATGCAAGCCGAGAATCATCGTCTTCCGCAAGTGTTTTCTCCCTTATCGCTACAATACGTTCAAAAAGCGAGATAGCTTCGCCAGCTCTTCCTTCTTCTAGATAGGCACTCGCGAGTTCGTGCTCGGAACCAAGGAGATTCTCGTCACCGTCTGCGAGCGTCTTCTTTTGTACAGACACAACATGCTCAAGTATTGTGATAGCCTCCTGGGTCCGCTGGTCGTCGAGATAGACGCTTCCGAGTGTGTGTTCAGCTAAGAGTCGACGTCCGTCCTCTTCGGAACGATGCTGCGTATACCATTGACATACCTCTTCCAATGCTATAATGGCTTCTTTCCATCGTCGATCCCGATCTAAGCAGCGTCCTACCCAATAAAGAAGCTCGAAGCGTTCTTCGTCTTGGCATTCTTGACCGGCTTGTAGGGCATGCTGCGCGTGTGGCATATATTCTCTCCACAACATTCGGTTTTCTTTTTTGTCATTCGGGAAGATATATGCGAGATGTCGAATGGCGCTAGTGTTAATATGGTTCTTGGCGTTCTCCTTTTGTACCCAGACTCGCGTGGCGACGTGTACTAGACGGTGCATGTCGAACATGTCTTCTTCTTCTCGCCTCGTCAAGAAAGCGTAGCTGCAGAGCACTATGATTTGTTACAAGTAAGTAAGCATTGTGTAGGTGAAGCACGATTGTGGGTGTAGCGAGCTGCGCATGATTTCAAGATGACCTTGCCATCCCAATAGAATCTTTCGCCCAGCGAACGTCCAGAACAAGATCATATAGAGGGGGTTAACATACCGCCGATCGCGTGTTCCATCTCTTCTTCTACTGGAGGCTCGGGCAGGATCGATTGAGGTATAGCTTTCCACTCTATACATGATATGAATGAAAGCAATTCTGCAGCGTGGCTGTCGAACCGACGGATCTGATCAAATGATACTAGCCATGTTGACGCTACCGCATTCTTCGATTCTCGGTACCTCGTGTTATCGTGAAACTCACGGCTCATCAGGCTGACCATGTCCTGTTCTGTGCTTCTCAACAATTCTAGATATCTTTCAATTGACGTCTGATTTTGGTTGAGATATGCGGCAGCTTGTGAGATAGCTAGAGGGAGGAATGTGAGTTCTTGGAAAAGCTCCTCTGTCATTTTTCTATCTCGGAGCAGCTTTTTGTCAAAAATGGCTTTTTCGAAGAACCCTGTCGCTTCTTCTGTGCTCATCTCGTTCAATTCGATCATGTCGTTTTCCGCTACCGCCACCGCTACTTCTCTTGTTCGTGTAGTAAACACAGTCAAGCCACTTTCGCTTTCGGGCAGGTACTCGTAAATGCCACCAGGTTTGTCGGACGGTCCGAATATGACTTCTTTGTCGTCGGCATTATCTACGATCAAGAGCCATTTCCCTACTCTGTCAGATTCGAGATAGCGCCGCACCGCTTCTTTAAGATCCTCTTCAGGCTTGGTGTGAATATCAAACTGTCTCGCCATCTCGGCATAGGCCTGCTCGAAACTCGCAAGGCCAAGCGCCGACACCCAGAAGACGGAGTAGTCGGGCAAACTATCCCTTACCCAGTAGGCAAGTTGAAGCGCAACCTGGGTTTTCCCAACCCCGCCAAGGCCGACGATTGCGAGTTTTCGGGTCTCCTCTTGAATAAATAGCTTTTCTTTAAGTGTGCAGAGTGTGGCGTCTCGTCCGGTAAACCGTCTGTTCTTTGGGAGTTTGAGATAATATTGCGATTTAGGGGTAATCACTGAATAAGGTCAGTGTGCTATCGCGTGGAGTAAGATTGGCAATGAACTGACTGTCTTGCACTATGCCTGTATGTTCGAGGGAAAGACCACTCTGCGGTTTCGTACGGGTAGCGAGGATAGATTCCTGGGCTTTGTTGTTTTGACTGCTCAACATGCTGGAACGCATAAACTGTTTAATAACTCCTACGAATGCATGGTACCGTGGATCACTTTTATCAGCGCATCTCGCCATCTCCCTATGGTTTGCGTCAATGGTCTCCACCGTTTCGAACGGAGGTGCGCCAACTTTCGAGGAGAAATCTCCTACTACCTAGTAGAAGCACAGAGATCAGTAACAGGTCCAAACTCGACCGATTACAAGTGTAGAAACTGCTTGATACCTTGCTCCTTAGACCTGTTACCCCAGTCATAGCTCTTCCCTCTTGAAAGGAGTGTATCTTGATATTGCTACGGTGTAGCAACTCTAGAAACCCATCATGGATATTATCTAGGATTTCGTTATCGATTGCCAAGGTCTCAATAATTCGTTTATCGGTATCTTGAAAAGCAAGCTTGGCAAGGTTCGAGGCAATAACACCCCAGGTGGCATAAGAGCTGCCTCTATGAGGGGTACCAATGAATATTATCAACCTGGTGCGTGATTGGCAAAGCTCAGATCGGCGTATGGCCTAAAATAAATTAGCTTTTTGTACTATTATTCTGCAAGGTGAGTAAAAGGACATACATCCTTAACGACAATGCCACCGAGGCTATGTGCCACGAATATGATAGGCACCTATCTCAACAAATAGATGTTAGGAACCTTGGGTGTAGACCTGGTTCTTTTGGGCTTGCCTCATCTACAAAATGCCGCTCTATCCCATGTGCAAGATCGCGACCATGCTGTGATACACTTTTTGGACTCTTGGCCTGGAACAGACCCCCGATAACGTCCACATTATATCCGTATGTATAAACATCAGCCTCGGGTAGGTCTTCGGGGAGGTAGTCTCGCGGCCAGAATACATCGCCAGTGGTAGCCTTGTCGGTGGGGCTTGGGGGGATCGATGAATCGCTGTGAGAACGGAAGATTGTTTTGAAACGATCCCGCCTACGCGGCGACTCCGCAGCACTTGAGATTGCTTTGGTCCGATGATGTGACCATGTGTTCTCTGGGTGGCCCCTCAGACCATGCACAAAGATGATGCTGTAGGCCAAATAGTCAGTAAGCTATAGAGAGGGGGCTACAAGAGAGCGTTTGCTTACTTGACTTTCGGTGACCTCGCCTCCGCCCGATCATTACGAGAGAGGCGCGTAAAGCCAATCCGTTGAACACTCGGTGCAGCGCATCCGGACATCGTTAACCCCTACTCGAGCATGATAGACTCACGCGCGGAGGGTTGTTGAGATGACTTTGAGCCAGGCAGAGATGGCACCTTTGCGCAGGCTGTGGTGCCGTATGCGGACGCAATGGTTGAATGTAACCCAACTTGGTGATGATCACGTGAATGGCTGCTTATTTGCATTTGCGTTCTCATCGGGGGCAATATAGATTCTTACACCTATTCCTAGCCCTTTAATGTTAGCACAATATACATAACCAAGTTATCACCATTGCTTAATTGATATATAATCTGAGTGTAAACAGCTTATAACATCTGGCACTGGAAAATGGTAAGAACTATCAGGCTAGCACTAAAGATCCTAGAGGTGTATCACAGCGTCGTGACCCTGCATGCCAAAGTTGACAGTAGTAATATGATATCTCTTAGTCATCATTTCATGCGGTAGTCAGGCAAACGCAACGCAATCGAACATGTAAAGATGAAATGTAATCTCTACAGTTCTACCCGTACTTATAGAAGTAATCTATTGGGAAAGTATGAATACAGACAATAAGCCCCGAAATTATAAAGTCACTAGGCTAACTTCAGCCGTAGCCTGGTCCCCAAAGGTGCCACAAGGAGTAATAATGATCACTACTCTCCGACGCTACCTTATGCTAAGTAAACAAGTACAGCCCGATTCACAGACCAACCGCCTACATAATACTCATTTAATCTTCAATCTTCAATCTTTGAGTATCCCTATATAAATGCTTCTTAAAATACGCCTAACTATGTATAAACCTATATATGCTTTAAGTAGAAAACCAAAACAAAGGGAAAGAATGTAAAATGCCATGTTATGTTATGCTATTACCATGCTTTTCTTCGCCAATGTCTTCACCATTCCTCCTTCTCGAAACAACCTAGTAGTATAACAATTTATGCAAAATGAGTGAACAGACTTTTTCAAAGTCAAGTATATATGATCAGGGTGAAGCTAAGTAGAGCAGGAGCACTACCAAGATAGCCAGCACGATATGCAAAGGGCTACCAACAACCCGCTCACGGCCCCCGATGCGAAATCCCCAAACCAACGCCTCCCCGCGGCGGACTCTCCCTCGCTGCCGACGGCGGACTAGCACTATTCTTCCTCGGCGGACTAAACGGCTGCGCGGCCAGGGGACTAGTACTCCCAATCCTAGGACTCCTGCGTCGGACCTCAGCAACCGCAGCAGCAGTCTGAGCAGGCGGCGACCCAAACTCAACGACGGTGTCATCATCAAGTCGTATACCACCCGAGCCCGATCCCGAACGCGTCATCTCCTCTCCGGCGCCAGCTGGTCTTTGAAGCGGTGGTCTATGCAGATCACTATCACTTGTACGGCCGTGCTCGTCTGCCCCGATATCAGCAGACGCGCGACGTCTTTGCTTTCTGTTCTCGCTTATGGAGCGGATGCGGGATAGTAGTTTGGAACCCGGGCCAGATGGGAGAGCTGCGGCTGTGCCTGGTATGCTACCGCCGCGCTTGCGACCGCGAAAGCTATGTTTCGATGAGGTCGGCACGTGATGGCGAGGTTCTTTGTATAACTGGTAGCTTGTGATGACAGGGTCTAGCTCAAGGGGTGTTAGGCGAGGGCTAGGTTCAGTCTCCACGACGCTCGGACGGCGGGCGTGCGGGCGTTGCATGATTTGCGAGGCGGGGGAGGAACTCAGAGCTTGGTTTGACGAGCTTGGCGAACTGTCTCGCGCCAGTGTGATGGAACGGCGAGAGCCAATGCTAGAGTTGGATTGGTGGCTTGGATCGCGGGACATGGGCTGACTTGAGTAGCCCTGCGGATGTAAATTCGTTGGCAGTGAGGACACCCAGGGCGCAGGGGGTTCGGGCATGCTGAAGGACCCAGGCGGGATGGGCATGGTTTGTGGATATGGTAGATCGCGTTGTGATACTGGAGGCGGTACTGGTCTTGGATGCGACAGATACTCACCGTATTCCCCGAGTGAATGGGTGGAAAGCCGATGTGGGTTCACCTGAGGTGAGCTAACCGGTGGACCAGAGCGAAGACTACTAGTGGGGTTCACCTCGATGGAAATAGGCGGGGGAGAAAACGGCCCTGCTGGTTGAGAAGGAGATGATCTAGCCGATCGTGACAAAGGCACCGATGGAGGACGTGATGGTGCTCCTGACTGAGGCCTAGACGATGACCCATGCAAGAGTACCGAAGATTGCATTGACGTTGCTCCATAATCTTCAGGGACGCTTAGTATAGGAGAATTTGAGACAATTATTTCCTCGGATCCCAATGGGGCTGCTGATAAAGGACTAGAAACCTTGACTGGTGCGAGACCGTCAAGGGAAACAGGGCGGTCTGTATCTTTAAGTTTCATGATGGCCGCCGCAGCATCCTTCGGGGATGGGGGCGGATAAGAAAACGTGGCGGTTACGGGGAAGTCTTCGTAATTAGCCTCCTCCGTCCTTACGTTCGCATATGATGGTCGCCCGGCGATAAGTCGAGGACGGGTTGCTGGGCTTTCTAGATGGCTCAAAGCTGTAATTAGACTGGCCGGCTTCGGTGAC
Organism: Xylaria sp. MSU_SB201401; assembly: GCA_002288965.1. NCBI lineage: Eukaryota > Fungi > Ascomycota > Sordariomycetes > Xylariales > Xylariaceae > Xylaria > Xylaria sp. MSU_SB201401. The sequence continues at coordinate 45,018 of NPFG01000120.1, forward strand.
CCTCTCGTGATTTGGTTCAAGCTCATCTCAGCTTCACTTTGGACTGACGGTCCGCTGTCGCTAGATGAGAACTCTTGATATGGCCTTGACGTAGTAGGATGATTGAAGCCCCTTGCAGTTTCGCGGCTGAGGGTGACTCGCGGGTCACTCAGGATTTGCGGATGTGCCCTCCAAGCACCAGCGTGATCACGGTACCGGCGCACAGAGTGCTTCCTGATTGTCCGATGTTCTGGGCCAAAGACTCTCCGTGTCGTTTCGTCGTCATCGAGCATTGACATGGACTCGAATATTTCTGTTGCCGCTAGCTGTGGGGTTACAGTTCTCGATGTCTCCCAATCAGTAAACCCTTGGGGGTGGTCGACAACAGGCACGTGCCAGTGATAGGGACCGTGCTCGGTAGGACTGTAGACAGATGGAGATCCTAATGTTTCCGTCCCTTCATCTATAGAGAACTCATACATGCTACGACTGCTAGGCGTGGTCTCAGACTCCGAAAGACTGTTAGTTCGCTCGAATACAGAGACGATCACATCTCCGGAACCTTGGCTAGCAGCCTCGCTAATTCTCTTAGTTAGTTGGTCGATTCGATTTTGAATTGAATCAAGCCTCAATTCCAGATTCTCGCGAGCTGATTTGAGGTCGGGGAAACGTTTTTCGAAGCGATCTAAATGGGAAAGGAGGCGACGACCATGAATAAGGAGCCGCCTATAGTCTTCCGGTATTCCGGTCTGCGGATCCTTGTCTACTCTGTGAATGCTTTTGTCAAAAGCGCCGCAAAATACACAGATCGCTCGCTCAAGCCAAAAGTCTACTTGGTGCTTCTCATTCAGGAAGTCGACGAAGAAAGCCTGCACAATGCCGTGAACTCTAAGAGTGTCCAAGCTATCTTGAGCCATGTCGACACTGCGAGTGCTTCGAGTGCTCGCCGTGGAAGCTTCTCGAGATTCGTTTCTCTCGATAAGCGCAAATGAAATGAGGATTTTGAATGTAAGGTTGAGTGATCCCTTGCGGGACTCTGGTCCTTTTGACTTGACTGGAGTTCTCTTATCGAGTTCTTTTGCTCCTAAATGACTGAGTGAGCATACTATCCTTGATAGACAGTATCATTGTAGAACTTACCGAGGGCTACCATTTCAACCGGGATATGGGTGCCGAAAAAAGCCAATATTGACATCAAGTTAAGAGCAGCAATAGCGCCGCGATGCTCCAACTGCTCTCGAACTGCGCGATATGCTGGCAAGTTACCGACCTTAGGTCGACTTTTATATGATCTTAGATACTTTGCCAAGGGTTCCCTAGTTGCTTTAAGCTGAAGGGCAGCGACATGGATCATCAAAGGTAATCGGTCCATAAGCTCAACCAGCTCCTCAGCGCGTTGAAGATCGTCTTGAGTATAGGGTTTCTTCTTTCCCATTTCCTCAAAAAGCAGTTCCTGGGCCTCCCGTTTTGTCAACGGATCCAGCGGGATGACCTGGGGATTGTCAAATTGATATTCCTCGCCCGTGGTCCGCTCAGTTGAAGTGTATATGATACTGGTGTTTTTGGCGAAGGGGATGTAATGCTCGAGGCCCTCAAAGTCGAAGTGTATGCCGTCAAAGATCAGTAACCAGTTGTCGATGCTACTGAGCCAAGCTTGAACAGCTTTGACAACTGCATGCGTGTTACTGGTTTCACCCTGGCCTGCAATGGTCACTTCACTCAGACCAGCAACTTTTGCAATATCGTAATAGCCATATTCCAACTCTTGTAATGACTTCGCCCTGATCCAGAAGATACCCCCAGGGTAATCGTACCTGTGTTCGAAGACGTATTGTCGCGCTAAATGACTTTTACCACCCCCAGGCATGCTTTGTATGAGTACAGACGAGGTGCCAACTGACCTTATCTTACGATCCGTTAACATTTTGTGTAAGAGTTTCAGCTCCTTCTCGCGGCCTTTAAAATACGTATTCGGCCGGAATACCGAGGGCATTACAAACATCGGCTCATTAGCGGCATCTATATCCGACTTGGATTGTTGAGAGGGAAACAGTTCCTCGTCGTCTTCCGTTGCATTCGGCGTTTCCGGCTCAGTGAGTAGTTTTCTAGGGTGGTGCTGGATTCTCGGATGATCTTGACTAGGGGGTAAAGGAGTATCATTATTTTGCTGCGGAGCTACAAATACGATAAAATCAGCCAGTGTTCCTCGTCATTTTCCAATTTTAATCAAGCCCTTTGACTATCAACTTCCTCTATCTCAAAAGGGAAGTACACATCTTGGAATGTATCTCCATGAATGCTATGTCTCTCGTGGTGGTGCGCACGTGCAAGTAGGTGCAGCGGTGATGACGTACTGTTTGTTCCTTGGCTATTCTGAAGTCTTTGAGATTGAATCTAGATGTTGTTAGTTTTGCCAATGAATCGGGAGAGGCATACTAGAGCTTTCATACCCATGGCTTCATTCTTTCTTCAATCTCGTGCTTCGCCCGCGCTAGCTTCTCGTCCTCTTCAACTCTCCATCTTGTTTTAATGACATCTGGCGCATCTAATACCCATTCTCTGATCGCGCTCGCGATTGTTCTATATCCCGGGGCGTTCTTGCTGTCGAATTTACACATCCCAGAATGCGTGGCTTCGATGGCGTAGTATGTGACACCGGGTAGCTGGGGGCTAGCGGAGTTAGAATCTACTACGAGGGCCCTTGTTCCCTTGAAGTCTGTCTTGTGGTTCTCATGGGCCATGAGTATCTTGAACCGTTGATAGACGTCGAGAAAATGGTTGTTGATGTTTTGCAATGTTTCATTGTCTCTCTTGAGTGTTTTCAGTAACACAGACTCGGATTGGAAGAAAGACTTGGGTACGACGGCATCGGACATCGCTTGCAAAACAGAACCCCACGTTGCAATGTCTGAGCCGGTATGTGGTGTACCCAGGAACACAAGGCCATAGGTCGAAACATAGATCGAACGGTAGTCCTCATGTTGCGATGTCCGTAAATCGTTGGAGTACAAGAGCGCTCGCTTAACGAGAATGCCTCCTAAGCTGTGACAGACCCATATGATCGGATTCGAGGACGTTAATTCATCCTTTCGATAATGTGTAAGCGATGTCACCAATGTCTGCGCATGCATGTATATGAAGTTGTCACTAGGGTTCGCGCCATGTTTCTTCGAGTAAACATCGGCATTGTAACCGTACACTAGGACGTTGGCGCGGGCGTCTCTGAGAGAGGTGGGGAGCAGGTCGGCGGGCCAGAAGACGCCGTTCTTAGCGGTCCACGTCTTCTGCGGCTCCCCGTTCAAGCCATGCACGAGGATTATGTCTACTTTGGCATCGGGGTGGGTATAGACAGCGGTGGTTTCGTAGCGGGAGATCTGCTTGTTGATCGAGCCCTGTCGAACCAAAGTCCTTGTCAGCATATTACGCATACATGGTCGGGCTAGTTTAGACGATGTGGTTTATGAGATGAACTAGACTAGATGCCACCATAGGACGGAGCCTACCATGCTTATGTGTGGACGAAGACTGCAAGAGGGTCTGGCTCTTGCGTTCACGTCAGTCTTGAAGATATAAGGGAGCAGGAACTGGTATCGTGATCGTAGGTTGCCATCTATGAGGTGGCCACGCCACTATTATATCCGAACCAGGATCTGCAGCCAGCAGGTTTGCGCTGCAACGTTGTGACGCAGGGACTAAGAGAGGCGGCGCGCAAGCCCAAGACACGCAGTCGTAATGTAGATGCGGGATGTCTAACAGCAAAAGGGCGAAAGTAGGTGTAGTGGTCTAATCAACCGGATGTACGGCTACGAGAGTATTCGCATGGGTGCAAGGACGGGCGCTCCATGGGCCGTGAATAAACGAGCCGAGCGAGAAGGGAGGGACTAGAGGGGTCGGAGGCACGAGAGAGACGAGACACCAGCCTCGATGATTCACTTGACAGAGTAGTCATGAATTCGCAGCACAGAACAGAGGCAGCGGAAGCTGGGTGGGATAGAAAACATGTCACATCAAGGCAGGCGGAAAGACAGCGCGCGTCCGTAGCACAGAGAAGGGCACGGCGGCGACGGGGGGCGTGGACATCAAAGAAGCACTGCGTCACGAGGGGGAGTTTGGCTGTGGTGGGAAGTGGAGAGAAAGAGAACATGATACCCTGCGTCGTCTTCTGCCCCGGTCTGCCCCTTGCTGGCCAGCCTGCCATGCCCTGGTGATGCAGCGGCATCGAAGGGGAGCGCTCTGTGAGGAGTCGTGAGGAGTCGTGAGGAGCCCGGGAGGGCTGGCACGGCAGCTGAGCCACCGGGTAGGCAGCGGTCTAAACGCGATCCGGCTAGCCAAGGATCACGATGCCCTACCCCGACCGAGATCTACCAATGATTACCATGTAAATTCAAGGCACAGGACTTCAGTGTAGACTAATTTCCCACAACAGTTAGGAGATACTGCATCGCAGGCTACAGCACACTAAAATACCCGCCTGCAGCACTACCGGCAGTCAAATGCAAGGGCACATCAACACCGAAAAGGCACTGCACACATCATCGATGTGAATCCGTGGATACCTGTCGACTGTCCGAAGCGAAGATACAGGCTGCCTCCAGATGTAATGCCCCTAAAAAGACCTAAAATCATAATACAAAAGGAGGATTCGCAGGAAACAGACATATGAGACCGACTAGGAGTGCCTGAAATAGATTAGTATGTAGACCATGTTTCGGTTGCCCGTTTCTCCTACCGTCGTCGCACAACACGAGGCACGCCACCATCAGGCGGCCCACCACCATAGATTAAACTACAGTCAGTTCAGTGCAAGCAATGCCACATCTTGCGAGGTGAAACCAGCTTTGCTTACTCTAGATACCCACCCGGTATCCGGCCTTCAGGCAGTACCCAGGTCGGTAAGTGTCGTCCGCTATAGTCACGATGTAACTGAATCCGGGGATGTACTCAGATACCGTCGCACGACGTCATTGCTGTGGCGGTGATGAGGGTGCTGTGGTGGTGGTGAATGGTAGAGTGATGGTGATGTTTATCCACCCCTCTACCACACTCTCTACACGAAATGCCGAAGCCTGCCGTCCCTAAGCTCATGCATGGGATTTTTCCATATGGATAAGGATAGCCAATCCCATCGAAGTGACACAACTTAGACGTGTGAAATTCACATTCTCATATATCGTGATCGCGATTGTAATGATTAAAAATCCCAGAGTCTCAGCAAATCCCGCCGCCCCGAGGCGTCGAGTCCGACTTCAACCGATACATACGATGTGATGTAGGTGTGCTGAGACTAAGACATACGATGTCCAAACCGTCGACATGTGCTAAATAGGTCCTGGTCAAGCGACAGAGACAAGGGGCAAAATTCTATCAAAAAATCTCATAGGTTTTCTGTTCAGACTAGCGTCAAGGAGTTCGGGTGAAAGCAAACCCCCGAGCCGGTCTGGGAAGTATGTTGATTTGTTTTTCTAACTTGCCATTCACCTACAGCTACCTGGTTTCTCGTTAGCAGGCTCCCGCTATAGCTCAGTCTTTGTGTACTGTAGCGCAGTCTGAGCTGCCCGTTTGGTCGAATAGAAGCTTGGTATGGTAACATGTTAAGACGTTTGGTGCGAGGTTGGCTGAACCTCAGCAGAGACACACGCGCTCCTGTTCACCACTAGCGGATGTTCTTAAGCGATAGCGGCTGCGGCAAGTTTGGGCGCAGTTTCTTTGTGCGTCATGTCTCCGGAACGTAAACAGCGAAGAAAATGTCAGATATCACCAGGGGGTTCTAGACGCGCGTAGTTTGGGGGCACACAGAGATCTAAAGCACGTAATCGCTTTTCCGCTTCTCAATCTCGGTAAGGTGATTGCCGTATTTGGAGGCAGTTTACCTAAGTGAGTTGTACACACTTTTACATACCTAGGCCACACATCCATATCCGCCTTGAATGCGTCATGTAGAGTAGCAGCGAGCAAGGCTTACTAGGGTCCGCTGACGAGCGGCGTCATTGGCATACAAGAAGAAATGCCGGGGAATCCTGGTACTGTGCGTCAGATGCAGCCTAGGAAGTGACTGTTCCTGCCAGATCTCATTAGGCTGCATTGGATCTTCAGTGCCAATATCAACCGCGTTATTCCTCGCCCTCCGGCCATGTGTGATAGGTTGAAAACAGAAAAATTGACGGTTTCTTTGACGGCCAGAACTCGACCTAGGCTGGTAATGCACTTTTGGGCTTCTATTGATTCACTATTTGTCAAGTCCCCATCTTTCTTCGTATTATTAGCAATGGGTATAGGTTACACGTCACTTTTCACATAGAAAATGGGTTCACCTCGCTTCCAGGGAAGTACTGGATGTTTCGAGCGCAGGCATCACCCCACCACTACATCTCGACTCGTCCACATGACTAATAGGGATTCCCTTCGCTTGCCGTTCAGTCACAAACCAACCGGGACAATTTCTCAGTGTCATGGTCGTCGTTTACACTATCTCCGTCGAGATGGTGGTAAACGCTGGGCACCCAAAGTTTGGCAGCGGTTAACAAGGTGATCAGATAACCGACCGTAGCCCTAGTTCGTCGCGGACCACAACCTAGAGTAACCGGGTGTTGTATGCACAGATGCAGGAACTGGTTGAACTCGTCCTCCGTCACATGTTGGGCGTTGGGGGGTGGATGCACGGTGGGACGTTACCATGTAACTCAATGTCACCACCCACTAAACATTCAAACACCATCACAAACTTCTATCCCTGCTCGTAGTATAGGGCCACGTCCTAGTTTACCGATATTCGCGCAAGAGGGCACTGCATTAGAGGTTATCCCTAGGTAACCGCTCCGAGATAGGTGCGGCATCCTAAAGTAACAGACGTTATAGATGGCCAAGGCAATTAGAATCTTCGACTGGCGAACCCTGAGACACTGCCCCACTGAGTCATACCGATGATAGCCTCGTTCTTTGAAGTCAAATCTTTCAGTGGATATGGCGGCCGATCTGGTAAGGTGCTGAAGCCTCGTTCCGGCTTCCCAACTGAGGAGCCTGCGCTGAGAGGAGCATCACGTAGAGCAAGGGCAAGACTCCAAGCCCTGGAATATGTCCCAAAAAATACGAGTTGGTGTGTTGCATCTATGCAGGTGCAACGCCAGGATGGCGTGATGAGAATACTGATGCCTTGAGTATACATAGAGGCTTAGTTAATCCTTGGTTAATCCTTTGGCGCAAGCATCAAGACGTATTCCCTGGTGCTTTGGCCAAATTGTATCATGTCCTTCTCTCTTAGCTCCAGATACCGACTCGGTGGCACCTTTTTGGAATTGAGCGAGGTGCCATTGGCACTCTCAAGGTCAATGAGGTATGGTTTGACCTTTCCAAGCTTATCGCCGTACTCGTTGCGTTTCTCGATGTAGCGAAACTGAATAACCGCATGCTGCTTGCTCACACTTGGGTGTTCGGCCATCATATCAACCACGGTCGTGTCCCTTCCCACTAGCCAACAGCTGCGATTGCTAAGCGGGACGGTGTCGATGATGTCCTCGCCTTTGAAGACAAACAACTTCCATTGGTCCTTTGGCGAAGGCTTGCGAGCCTCTGGGGGTTCGTGGTATTTCAGTACAATCGTGGAACCATCTGCCTGTGTGACTGAGTTTGAGGCAGCAGCGAGTGCGCCGGAATTCCCAAAGTTTGGCTTCTCTTTAGGCTTTGGAGGTTCTTCCCCGTTGGTCAAGGCGAAGGAGTCTGCCTGAGAAGGCAACGGGCCGCTACGCCTTATGACTTGTTTGTCACTGTTGTCTTGGTCGTCAGAGTCACGACCAGCATCGCCTTCTCGACAACTGCGGTGGCTCCTATCCCCATGTCTGTCATAATCGCGTGATCTTTTTCTTCTGTGTTGCCTATCTTTGTCCGGCCGACGTTCTCGAGAGCGCGACCGACGCCTGTTCGAGTCGCGAGGGGATCTGGACCGCCGACGGCGCCTTGCATCTATAGACCTATCTCTGGATCTGTCGCGCGACCTATATCTTTTACGTCCATCTCGATTCTCGGAGTCGACGCGGTGCGAGGGCCGGCTGGTCTTGTGTCGCGTGTGGCGCTCATTAGAATGGTCGCGAGAACGGCGAGTCGTTCTCGCAGGCGATGTGTCCGACCCCATACTGGGCAATGTCGCTCGTTTGCCCGGAGAAGAAGGATGAGATTATAGCGAGAGCATAGCCTGCGATAACAATCTCCAATTGTCAGACAGATTGCTAATAATGTTGGCTCCAACGTCACGACAAAAAGCTGCTGAGAGAAATATATCCGTATCTATATCTATATATATCCTATAACTAGGTAAGAATATATGCAGGTATGTAGAATATGCATATATAGCCATAATCGGGATGTCAACACCACAACTCACAAATAACTGTCCGATGTGACAACTCGGTATCAACGTCAATCTGATTTTGATTTTTTTGGCTTGAGGTCTACGATAAAATTTACCTGACCCGATATCCCAAAACTGTATAAGACGAGGCATCCGGCTTCCTTATCACATATTGAAAAAAACTGACGACTAAGGCCACGATGACGACGAACAATAGTTCTCCTTACAGACTTCATCTGTTTCTTTAATTCACCCCCCGTTCTGTCCCTCTCTCACATTCACTACCATCTTTTACCCTTAACTCGCGCCTCGTCTCATACACCATGTTAACCTCACTAGGCAGAGAAATTCTAAGGAGCAAGACACGAAGCCATTAACACGCTGCAAGTATGATTGTTGTTCATTTCCAAGATAAAGCCTGAATGGCCAGGGTTCTGCGGTAAGAATTGGTATCGTATACACACACTGCTTGAGCCTAGACTTTCTGAGCAAAAGCGGTCAACCAATCCTGCTTACTTATATTTTCATTTTCCAAAGGCAAATACACACTTGTGAGGCTCAACATAGGAAACGAGACGCTCAGCCGTTCGCAATCCTAGTGCTGTATTCTGTAGTCTATGTTTCTGTAGTTTCTAAGGTCGCTATATGTGAGCGACTTTCCAAAAAGGTACAATGAAATAGTGGTCGTTGCCGGATAGATCGTTCCTCACAGTCGTAAAAATTCATATTCGTAAATCATAACTTGGGCGTGCCATGCCTGGACTTTCCCAAGCCTCTCTTGTCATTCGGTCCAGTCTTCGTGTACCCGAACAAGTAACCCGCTATCTTCCTCATCTGCACCTCCTCGCTGCCCTCGGTGATCCTATACCGTCGGAAGTGGCGCCAGATGTGCTCAAAGGGCTGATGACGACTATACCCGTTACCACCATGCACCTGAATGGCGTTGTCGGCAGCTTGCGTTGCGAGTCTGTTGGCGTAGTAGTTGCACATGCTAATCTTGTGCCCTAACTGCTTCTCGATGGCCACCCAGGGAGGCATTTGCTCGTTGCCCTCGAATTGCCGCTGCACGGCGTCCACCTCCGTCGCCGTCCGCAGTATAAGAAGACGCAGCATTTCAATTTGCGTAGAGAACTCGACGAGCGGCCACTGGATCGCTTGGTTCGCGGACAGCGGCTTCCCGAAGACGACGCGGTCGCGCGCGTAGTTGATCGACCGGTCGACGCAGAACTTCGCGGCCCCGCAGGAGCTCGCAGCCTGCCGGATCCGGTTCTCGTGCGTGAAGGTCTGCGCTATCGCGAGGCCATTGTCGAGCGGGCCGAGGATGGCAGATGCAGGCACCAGTACATCATTGAGGTTGATCGTCGCATGATCCGTCGGCATGTTAAGAGTGTACTCAAATGATTTAATGGTGACGCCCGGTGTATCACGGGGTATTATAAACGCCGTGATGCCGCGAGACGACCCGACATGGTCAGAGGTGCGCGCAAAGATGAGGAAGTGCGTCGCCGAGTGGGCGCCCGTCTGCCATCTCTTGTTCCCGCGGATCCTGTAGCCCTTCCGGCCATCGGGGAGCGTGCACTCGGACGCACGTGTGTCCATGTACGTAGCATCGCTGCCATGGCGGATCTCGGTCAGACCAAAAGTCATCCGGAAGTTGCCCGTGAGGCGGGCCGGGATTAACTCGGCCTTTTGCTGCGGGTTGCCCCAATGATACAACATTAGGAAATCCGGCCAGTTCCCAACCACGGAGTGCTCGTTCTGCAGGTCATTGGCGAGACCCAGGCCGCCGCCGTAGACGGGGTGGGCAGCCATGTGATAGCGCAGGGCGCACATCCACAGGTGCGTGTCTTTGTGGCCATGGCCGCCGTATTCTTTCGGCAGCGGGAAGCGATAGAAGCCAGCTTCATCGGCCATACGGCGGGCCTGGGCGAGGAGAGCCTCCCATTCTGACGAGGGTAGGCCACCGTTGTTCCACTGCGTGCGTGAGGGTTCGCGGCGGTGGTCGAAGAAGCGGTCGTTGTCGTTGTGGTGCTGCAGTGGCAGGATCTGGGTGGCTATGAAGCTGTCTAACTTGGCGATGTATTCTTGCAAGTCCAAGGGCAGCTCGAAGTTCATGATCACTTAGGGTTGTATCTACGAGTGAGGTGTTCCCTGCAATGGTAACTTGCTGCCTTAGAGAAGACTCAGTCTACCAAAAACCTGGGGAGATGGAGTTGAGTGTAGGTCATTCTCGTAGGAGTGGCTGGGATTCCCCTATCAGGTACCACTACTGCCCAACGCTTCAAGTGGGTAAAGATGGGCAGGCACCTGAACGCTTCCATACTTTGGGTCACTTACACGTAGACCTATGTAATTCGTACAGCAAGGCAATGAGTTTTCAAGACGCACTATTTGGGGTATTTTGCCAAGCGATGCATCAACAGGTAAACGATATAAAGTCAGCTCACCACACCGGCCTTTAAGTATTTACAAACCTTGGAGCATAAGGTGGCTTACTCAACCGCGCCGGTGCTGAACCCCAGCAATTACGGTAGGTAGTTGTATGTAGCATGGCGCATGGGTCCAGCTACACTAACTAGCCCCGCATTCTACTGCATAAGGAGCACCGTCTGGGAAGCCGAGCTATAGTAGTACCCCTTCGTTAGTGTCCATCGTCTTGTGCCTCGGCTCCAGCTCGCAATGCCTATCTACAGGGGAGGGTCAACTGTGAGCCACGGCATCTGTGGCTTTTGTCTCATTTTGAGATCACGATACCTACTTACTCACTTGTTTCTTAATTCACGTACTGTATATCATCATCAGGAAACCCGTATTTGAATACCAATATTGTCTCATTGCCTGTGACTTATACACGTATGAGCGAGGAGGCGCCATCCGAACTCTCATAAATATGGCGGGCCGCGTGAGACATCCCATCGACGTCAAGGTCCTGGAGCAGTACCTCGCTCAGCATGTCCCAGAGATCAAGGCGCCATTGGAAGTGAAGCAATTCGGCTTTGGCCAGTCGAATCCGACATATCAATTAACCTCGGCCGACAACAAGAGATATGTGATGCGCAAGAAACCACCAGGAAAGCTGCTGTCCAAGGCCGCACACAAGGTCGAGCGCGAACACCGCATCATCGCCGCACTTGGTCCCACGGACGTGCCCGTGCCTAAAGCATACTGTCTCTGCGAGGATGACACCGTCATAGGCACGCCGTTCTACGTAATGGAATTCCTAGATGGCCGCATCTTCGAGGATCTATCCGTGCCTAATGTCTCGCCCGAAGAGCGAACAAGTCTATGGCGCGCCGCGGTCCAGACTTTGGCCAAGTTCCACAGCGTCGACTTCCGGAAACTCGGGCTGGAGTCATACGGCAAAAGTGAAGGGTTCTACGACCGTCAGCTGGCGACGTGGAAGCAGATATGCACGGCCCAATCGAAGGCTGTCGATGTCGACACCAAGGAGCCCGTGGGCCAGCTCCCGCACTTCGACGAGATGTTGCAGTTCTTCGCAGACAAGGACCTGCAACCGCGGCAGCGCGCAACACTAGTCCATGGCGACTTTAAAATCGACAACTTGGTCTTCCACAAGACAGAACCGCGGGTCATTGGGATCCTGGACTGGGAGATGAGCACAGTCGGTCACCCGCTATCGGACCTCGCAAACCTGCTCACGCCCTTCTATACACAGGACGCAGCCAGTTCATACAGTCGCAGTGCCGGTGCATTCCGACCCGGTGCCACGCCCGGCCTTCCAACACCCGACATAGTCCTATCGTGGTATAAAGACACCGCGGGATGGGATCCTCGGCCCGAGATGCATTGGGCACTTGCATTTGGTGTCTTCCGGAACTCGGCTATTTGCCAGGGAATCGCCGCGAGATATGCGACGCGGCAGGCGAGCAGCGCCGAGGCTCAAGCTTATGCCCGGACCTTCAAACCCTTAGCAGAGATTGCATGGTCTTTAGTAGAGAAGGAAAAGGCCAAGCATACGACGAAGAAACCGGGCGCTGTTGCAAAATTATGAGTGGTCTACTAAAAGGGCCATATGGCCAGCCATATGGCCAGCCATATCAATTCATCCTATGGTCCGGGGCTACAATGCATCGCTACCTAATATTCTCTAAGTTAGTGTATTCCAACGCAATATGGTATTTGCAAGCATGACGGGCGACCTTGGCACATTCAGCTACCTATGATGCCTATGTATGTGAAATAAAACCGAATGCATATTCAAGCTGCTATCCAGTGATTTTACATTCCGAAATATACTATCGGAATAGAGTCATCTGTTGGCTCTACATGTATCCAGAGTAAAATACATATTGTAGCTACAAGGCTTCTCCTATCTGCTGGGGTCTGAAATCTTGTTTTTTTCCTCCCCAGAATCCTATTTGTATTACTTCCGGGTATTAAATCCCACAGCAAGCATTTGAACTTGTTGTAGGCAGCACCATACCTTATCGTGCAGCGTTGGCTTACGCTAATCGCGTAATTGAGAAGCAGGTATCACGAGATGAATAAGACGATTACCAATACCTCTCCAATATTCAGCCCTGAAGATCATTTCCTGCATCAGGCAGTTGACATCAATGCCTCGTTGGTCGTCCGCCTCGTGCTGTTCTGTTTAGCCTAAAGCCCTCAGTGCCTCCATTGGTCGCAAACGGTCAGCAGAGAAGTGTGACATTCCAGAAGCAACGAGCCTGGCCCAAACCCACGGTTGAGACTAGAGACAATAAAATGCACATAGAGTTACTTCAATGCCACCATCCCGTGGAAAGCTTATCATTGCGACTAACATGGACAAGTGACCTCATAGTATGTGTTCTGGCATATCGTTGAGGTGTCGAAAATATCACTCAAGTGAACCATTTCCAATTTCTTATTAATGGCAATGCTCCAGTACTGAACTGCAAAGACTGTAACACAGCCTTCAGCTAGCCAAGAGAGCCATGGCCGCCCAACGAGTTGTAAGAAATACAAGAGCTCGCGAGATTCTACCTTCGAGATTCGGGCCCTCGAGGAGTGAGTTTCTGCGAGTGATTAAACCTAACCGAAAGTTCAAGTGTCTCTATATCTGAGTCAGCGATGCGTAGACGACACCATACTTCCGTTCTCTGCCTTACCTTCCTCGCATATATTGTAAATAGCGCTGTAACTAGGGCACCAAGTCATGCCGCCGAAGATTGCAAGGTCTTCCCCGGGGACTCCACTTGGCCATCCGAGAGCGACTGGGCCCGGTTGAACGCATCGATAGATGGTGTTCTACTCAAGCCGAAACCCGCAGCGTCTGCTTGCTACCCTGGTCCCGACCAAAATCAAGCCCAATGCCAGTTCCTGGTCAGCGGCACCTCCTCGACTAGGTTCTGGCTCGACGATCCCCTCACCGAGCTGGCCCAATGGACTCAGGGTAGTTCGTGCGTGGCTACTCTGACGCCTGCTGGCAATTGTACCAGGGGAGGGTTCCCGGAGTACGTCGTCAACGCCACGTCTGCGAAACACGTCCAGGGCGCAGTGAACTTTGCTAGGGAGAATAACATTCGCTTAGTTATCAAGTATATCGATACCGTGAAGTAGATATCCTGAGATCAACTCAAACTAATTAGTATCATTTGGCAGGAACACAGGACACGACTTCGGAGGAAGATCAGTAGGCGCCGGGTCGCTTAGTGTCTGGACGCACTGGCTGAAGCATACCGAGTTCATCCGTTCGTACACGATAGGCGAGTACAGCGGGATGGCAGTGCGGATCGGATCGGGCGTCGAAGCATGGGAAGTTTCCAATCTCATGGCCGCTAACAATATCAGCGTCGTCGCAGCCGGGTGCAACACCGTCGGCGGAACCGGCGGATGGCTAAGCTCTGGCGGACACAGCACCGTCACCTCTACATTCGGGCTAGGCGCTGACCAGGCTCTATCGCTCGAGGTCGTCACGGCTGACGGGAATCTCATAACTGCTGACCCTTTAACAAATCAAGACTTATTTTGGGCGATGCGAGGCGGAGGCGGATGTAAGACAACCTAACCCGAATGCACGACAACTAGAGTTGACCGCTAACAGACGAGCAGCAACATACGGGATTCTCATCTCGGCGGTCATGAAAGCGTATTCGCCTATCAGCATATCGTCGTCATCACTTAGTCTCACTGTCTCGAGCACGGGCACCGTACGCAATGTCGAGACGTTCTGGCAGGGTGTCGCTGCATACTACCGGTTTGCGGCTAATGTTCTCGACGCCGGCGGCTATGGCTTCAGTTACATCTATCCGATGGCGAACAACACCTACCGCTTCACCACTAGCAGCTCGTTCCCGGGGATGGCACCCACTACAGCTCATAACTTCATGCAGCCGCTGTATGACACGTTGAACAGAGTTGGTATTAGTATGGCCAATCCTACGATAGGATCAGCGAGACCGGTCAGTACTGCTTCTCCAAGATTATTTTTTCAGGCGGAGATTGCCTTGTCTTACATAGCGTTTTCTTTTGAACGTGTATACAGTACTTATAAAACCAATTACTGATTTCGTTCGAATGTTGCAGTACGGTTCTCCTCGCGGCGGAACCGGTGATAGGCCGGTCAATACCAGATATCGATCTCGTCTTCTGCCCCGGGAGAACTGGGAGGACGACAACCGTTTCAACCAGACGATGAGGGCTATCCGGACAGCTGTCGAGGGTGGCTTCGAGAATAACTTCTATTTCCACGGCACCCTAGCATCTCCAACTGAGGAGGTGGCCGGAGTAAGTAACTACAGCACCCTATACCTCGACGATCTAATCAGTTTCGCATGAAACATGTATCTTATCTCCCTCTACCCTGCTCTCTGCTAAGACACTTGCAAATTCATGCTCAAGAGAGTATCGGCTGACACTTGCTATTCAATATAGTGGCCAGGCAGCGACAGCGCAGTCATACCCGCCTGGCGCAAGAACCGCATGCACGCGATGCTAATGGACGTGCAACCGGACAATCTCACAGCGCAGCAAGCGATTGACAGAAACGCCTTGATGCAACGATACATGTCTCTTCTCCGCGACGTGTCGCCCGGCGCAGGTTCGTATATGAACGAGGGCGACCCGGGCGAGCCGGATTGGCAGCAGGCGTTCTACGGCGCGCATTACGAGAGGCTACTGGAGATCAAGCGGAAGTGGGATCCAACCGGTGTGTTCTGGGCGCGACGACCGTCGGCAGCGAGGGTTGGGAGGTACGAGTCGCCGATGGGTATCCTAATTCGCAGAACGGGAGGTTGTGTCGCGTTGGTGGGTAAGGATACGAGGTGTTACCGGAGCACAGTACCTACCGATGTTGGATGTCCACGTTGAGATGGGAACGAGTGAGGTCATAGAGAAGCAGCCGACGATATTATCTTCTTGTTTATTTGATGGGATGACTTGCAGAGACATCACGGGATGTGTTACGACGAGATCTAGTATATATAAGCTAGATCCGATTTGCAACATTAGATGTCGCGTTTGAGGCACAGCATCAGCTTAGATTCTTCAGTCTCGAGATGACCGTGAGCCGAGGCTTCTTACCCCTGCTAGTCTAGGTTCATGTGTTTTGTCATGCGGAGAATACATAACATGATATCAAAACCCCAAGTCTCTCAATCCGGGTTGCGGGTAGTTACGCGCGGGGTGTGTCCCATCTGGGGAAACAGGGATGTCTAGTGGGCAACACTTGACAGATACATGTACATATAAACCATAGCCATCGTACATGTTTCGATATAAATATCCCACTTGTGAAGTCAATATCTCATACAATTGCATTCATGACTTCATCAACTTTCCCCAAATTCTCAAGGAATCCATGGCCCCAGTACGACGACCCATCCGTATTGCCAATTGTTCAGGAGCTACGCCCGACCCGGGCGACCTGATGCTGGCACAGGCAACTGCTGGCCCAGTCGATGTGATAACTGGTGATTATTTGGCAGAGGCAAACCTCGCGCAATACGCCGAGGCATACTCCAGGGGCGAACACCCAGGCTACGTACCCTCGGCGTATAACGGCCTCCAGTTATCACTCAAGGCTATCAACGAGAAGAGGATCAAAGTAGTCATCAATGGCGGTGGTCTCAACCCTAAGGGCCTGGCCGAAATCACCCACAAGACGGCCTGTGAGAAGGGGTACAACCTCAAGGTCGCCTACGTCGAGGGAGACGATCTGTTATCTATCGTCCATGATATTCTCAGGCCTGATGATGAGGGCCAGCTACCGCACTTCGACTCGGCGAATGACCAAGTCAAGCTAGCCAAGGATGCAAATAATTTTCTACAAGATCCGCATAAGAAAATTATAGTCGCCAACGCGTACCTGGGCTGTCGTGCAATTCGACAGGGGCTAGAAAAGGGAGCCGACATTATCATCTGCGGCAGAGTGGCCGATGCATCGCCCGTAATGGGTGCAGCCCAGTGGTGGCACGGATGGAAAGACGATGACTTTGACAAGCTGGCAGGGGCCCTTGTAGCCGGTCATCTAATCGAATGCTCGACATACGGCACCGGGGGCAATTTCGCTGGCTTTGATCAATATACTGTTCAACAACTGCTACACCTGGGTTGCCCCATCGCCGAAATCGCAGAGAACGGGGAGTCTGTCATCACGAAACATGAGGCGCTAAACGGGTTCGTTACCGAGGAGGTTGTGAAATGCCAGCTATTGTATGAGTTACAAGGCAACATATACTTGAATAGCGACGTCAAGGCAGACATATCCAATGTATCAATCCGCCAAGTCGGTCCTAACTGCGTTCACGTCTCTGGCGCAAAGGGCCATCCACCGCCATCAACAACGAAATTAGCAGTATTCTACCGCGGTGGCTGGCAAGGCGAGCTTACCCTCAACGCGACCGGATACGCCACGAAGCACAAGTACGATCTTCAAGAAGCCCAGATGCGGACACAGCTTGAAGAGTGGGGTGTCATGAAGGACATCGACCTGCTTGAGTTTCAGCGTATAGGGGTTCCCCAAGAGAATCCGCGGTCCCAGCTAGAGGCCACCACATATTTGCGAATAGTCGTACAAGCACAGCGTGCTGAGATAGTACGCATCGTCCACCGAGCAATGTGGTATAATTTCAGTAAGTGAACCACCCGTTTCCGTACCAGTAACAGGCATCGCAATACTCGATACGACAGATTCTTACCTTCTTCCAGTGCAGCATTTCCCCGGCCTCAACTGCACGCTAGACACTAGGCTCATGTCCCACCCGATCCCATTTTCTGTTTACTTTCCAGCCTTGGTATCCCAAGATCGGATACAAGAATCCATCAACATCATAGGGCACGGAGGCGAAGTCGAAGACCGTCTCATTGTCGGGCCCCCGCGTATCACGGAGCACCTAGCGCCACGCGAGAACTACGATCCAATTTCGCCCCGGACACTGTCTTCCTTCGGACCGTCACGGAGCATACCCTTCGGCGACATCGTGCTCGCGCGCTCAGGCGACAAGGGCGCAAACGTGAACGTCGGCTTCACGCCGCGCAAGATATATGACAGTGGCGAGGTATGGGAATGGCTGCGCGGATTCCTGACGAGGGATAGGTTGAAGGTACTGATGGGTGACGACTGGGAGGATTGGTTCTACGTCGAGCGTGTCGAGTTTCCGAAGATCAGGGCCGTGCATTTCGTCGTGTATGGGGCCTTGGGAAGGGGCGTGAGTAGCTCTGCGAAGCTAGATTCGCTAGGCAAGGGATTCGCTGAGTGGCTTCGTGCTGTACATGTACCCGTACCCGTCAAGTTCCTCGACAGAGGGCCTCGAAGCAAGATTTAATTCCAAGCTTATTAAAGATTGTATATAGCTTGTTACAAGGATAAGGTACATAATTTCCTCAACCAAAGCAATCAATCATTACTCGTAGGTTACCTCACCTATACCTATGCAGTAATAGAGAAAGTTAATATTGATGAATCTTGGATGATGAGATTAGGCAATACGTCGGTACTTTCCGCAGACTATTCATGTAGGAGAGGCCTCTCTTGAAGGATAGCAAATAGATAACTCACTTACACGAGGCTAAAAGGTATGCGGATGTTACCGTGCCAGGGACGGAAAGCTCGTGGGTCCCTCTTCAGGTTCTTGATTGGGAGGACGAAGGTTTCCCTCAGGCTATAAACCTTGGATGGCGGTTCATTAACACGATTGTTACGGATGCATGTCCTAATAGCGAAACAATTCGTTATTAACACCATACCACGGAAAGCAAAAGCCGGCTGGATCCACGTTAAACCATGGCAAGCTGAACACGCCATACACCACCAATTTATTGACAGAGGCAATGTGTAAAAACCTCACCGCATTGGTCTCCACAAAGATGTGGTCGGTATTCCCCTTCACGCTCCACCGTTATACATACATCCAAGTTACGATAATCATCAAGTCTCGTAGGCGACAGCGGTTGGAGTGAAAGTTTCCTTGAACACACTATGATAAGAAAGTTGCACTGCACACCATCAAACAATAGGGCTACATACAGGCCCAGAGATGATATATAAAACAAGGGCTCGTACATCGCTGTCCGTAACGTCGCAGGCATAGGAGGATAGTTTAGATCACGAGGCGCCAGCCTCTATCAATGTACGGATAGCCAGCAGGTCATAGGGGAGTTCACGATAAAACTACGTATTCCATGACCTAGACGTCTACTTTCGTTAGCACAGTACTAGGCTGACAAAGATAGCCGTATTCGCGGTTGTACTTACTGATGCCCACCTAGGTAATCGAAGGTCTATCACTAGAAATAGTGCAATAGTATCACAAGCGCATCGTAAAGATCTAATGTCGCCGAAAATGTGTACTGAGATTGTCAAATTCTTAGGCCATTTCCTAGTAAAATCTAGCATGGAACACGATACTATAATTCACCCAGCGAGTAAGCCGCAATTGGCAAATTACCTATACAAGATTGGGGCAACGAACTAAATTCTCATCATTATAACGAATTAGAATCTTGAAAAGCGGCAACCTAGTTCTGATACGCCGTATAGACGCATGAACAACCCCATCTACGAGGTATCTATACTTTTAATTACTCCTTTCGGCTCCGCCAACATCTATGACATAAACCAACAGGAGATTCGGAATAACAGCCCAGGATGATTTTTGCAAACCCGACGACAAAATCAACTCTTTTTATAACACTTATAACGCGCCAAGCGAAGTCGAGGCAAGAGCTAGGTAAGGACTATCTATAGACGCCAAACTACCCAAAATAGCACGACAAGCTCAAGCAAAGCAGACGCGGCTGAGTAGGTCACATAAAGTCCAATATCAAGCCTACTATCGGACTAACTTATGCAGAACTTATAGAGTAGTAACAGAGTCTCATAGACGAGATAAATAAAGGGTGCTAGAAGGACGATCCACGAACGAGCTCGTAAAGAAAAATGCAAGAAATATTATTTATACATGTACCGAGCCTCCGTTCGCAAAGTCTTCTTATATATCAACCCATCCTCTCTTTCTGCGCAATCCGAACGCCACTTCGCGACAATCTTGGCTAGGAGAGCGTCATGGTGTCGTCCAAGGGCACGGCTAGAAGAGGCATTGCCATGAGCTTTGTCGCTTCGCTAGTCGTAGCACCTAGTGGATCTCTAGGCTCGGTATCTCACGACCAGAAGGCGTCTCCAGACTCTTCTACTGACGTCTCCCAGTCCACGAACGAGCAAAGTCAGCAACCTGCCGCAGCACATGACTCTCGAGAAGGCCGACCAGTCGATGCACCAAAAGATCAGTGCCGGTCAGAACAGGACGCTCGGCGAGATGGCGATGGAGATTGTCGATGAGCAACAACTTGGACCACCGTCTCAATCTGTTCAAAGCCACCATAGTGGCAGGCACCAGATAAGCCCTACTCTGCTATAGCCGTTCTGTGAACCCGCAGTACAAATCCGTGGATTTCGGGCACGATAAAGGGGTTGCCACTGGTCTTCCGGAAGATGAGCTAGGCTTCGGCGACATCGTGCCTACAGGTTTCGTATCGATCACCGATAGCGAGGCACTCGGGCAATCCCTGGTTATGAGGGCATGAGGCGTCGACCACTTAACATATGAAGAGCGAGTAGCCAAGCTCATCGACGCAAGATGCTGACCAAGTCGATGGCGAGGCGCGACCGAGGCTCATCGTCCAGCTCGTGCGTGAAGGCAGCATACCAATCGAACGCATAAACTTGTTCGATGTGCAATCTGCTTAAAGAGAAGTCGCTCATAAAACTTCTTGAACCCGTTTCTGAAAACACCCGCATCTCTGAGGAACGAGTTCCATCATCTCGGCTGCAAGGTGCAGTGTCGCGCCTACGCGTTCCTTACGAAGAGCGATATCATCCCGCTGAATCAGGGGATGCCAGCGAAGTTTTTAATGTGGAGGGCGTCCATGTTTCGCTCATCGAGCAGCGCGGACACGCTGTCGTTCTTCCAGGCCGCGCACCAGCAGCTTCGAAGCAATAATTTCACCAGGGCTCACTGAAATTCTTGGACCGGGGCAGACGCATCAAGCAGCCATTTCAAGGCCTTGCCTACCATTGTAAGCAGACATGCGGTTGACCGACCGGAAGCTATCCCAAGATCGCTTACCAAACCGTTGCACTACTCACGAGATTCGGTGCTTTAGAGGATGTGTCCGTCGATATCATCTTCGGTCTCGAGGACCCGAAGTGAAGCTGCCGATGGCCTTCAACAGATAGATAGAGCTATATGGCGTCGTTCGATACTGAACGCGTTGTGTCCGCATCTGGACACGGACTGCGGCATAATCGCACCACCAGCCACTGAGCACGGAGATCCATCGTCACACACATCTGTTTCATTGCTGGGTACATGGTGGTAATACCTACAGCATTATGGTTCGATCTGTGCTCAAACATATGCTATAGATGCGCAAGCGGTCCAAGCATGATTGGCCTAGAAGAAAGCAACGACGAGAGCAAACTGTACCTAAAATAATACAGTGATACCCTCTATCCGGCTTAGAGGCATAGGGCAGTTAGGGATTGATCCTTTTTACCGCTTTTCCCGAGCGCTGCTATACGTAATATTTAAATGTTCGTACACGAATAGGGGTGGTGTAGAGAAGATATCCGAGCTGATGAGGGGTTTCTATAAGTACCTGCTTAGGAGAGAGAAAAACAACATTAGCAATAAACACAGTCGATGGTATGTTCAGCTTCATCCTGTCGTCTGCTCCTATACACTTTTTGGTTATACTGTAGAAAACTGCATACATACCATGGTTCGGGTAGTGTGGAAGCGTGTTCTCGATTAGCATCCAAGTGACTCTTATAACCATACCCGACTCGAGCTGGGCTTTCGACGTGGCTGCGATGTGTATCAACGCCAGCATTGGAGCGATATTCCATTACAGAAGGCGACATGACTCGTGGCTAACACTCTTTCTATTAATACTCCCGGCCCACAGACGTTTCTATTCGCACTGGCACATACCGCCGGGTCGACATGGGGGTTTCTTTCGCGAGGAGCTCACATTTACCATGGCCCGAGTGGTTCATACAGAGTCTCCTCCGGAGGGAGTGAACGGAAAGACGTTGTCAAGGCATCCATCATGCTGCCATACTTTTCTCGCAGCGGTTCTTGAGTAACGGTGTGGCTCTGGGAGAAATGATAGCTATACCACATAGCATGTTTGTCACGATCCATCCGAGAAGCACATTGGAGGAATGTCCTGCGGCGATATGAAACCAAACATTTGTTGGCCGAGAGTCGATTACCTCTACCATAGCCATTGAAACGACCAAGATAAGCAATGTAGACCGTTATGCGCCGTGGTAATTCACTTTCTGAAGGGACCGAGGATCAGCTGGGGGAGAACGATTTGGTTTCCGGCCAGTTGCCATCAATTGCAATCAATTGTAGTCGTGAACATTGATCTAGGTAAAACGCTGGCTTGTTTGATCAGACTTCCCAAGGTCCGGTGAAATAGCAAATGAGCGGGCAATTCCAATACCACGGCTTCCTTGCGGCTAGTCGCGCTTTAGGCAGTGCTGTTTATATCAAGTCATCATCTCGTTCGCTGACAGTGTAGTCCCAACCCGATGTGAGCGAAATTGAAGATGTCGGGATCATGGTCATAATGCACCCCGGATTCATGCACTGCCAACGCATCTCTGCCCCAAATCTGTTCGAGTTCGACGGTACCCGTATATTGACTGGAGAGGGCAAGTTTGCGGCCAATAGGTCAAGTGAGGTAGCCAAGATTGAGAGCGCGTTTTTTTATTATCCCTACGCACTGTTGTCGTTGCCGTGTTGTTGTATGTTGTCAACAGTATTACCCAAGCCAGGGTGTTGATGCTACTAAGCAACGACACGCCTCGACTCTCTCAGGATATGTTAGACTAAAATATTTGAGTGCGGTAGTGCAGTGTACCTACACATCAGGTTAGGTGCTGCATCTCGGCCGCCACGGAAGTAACCTACGGGGACATTGTGTTTTTTTCCCAGCAGAACCTACTGTATGTACTTGGCTAGTTAAGACAGTTCAAGTAAGACCAACATTAGTTGTAGGTAAGTTGCAGACCGAAGGCTTGGGTGGCTTGCCAAGCGCCCCGCAGTGTTTCGGGTTCTCTAGTGGAGAAGGTCAATATGCAGTCTCGATCGTGATAGACGGATTTACGCGGCGAACTGTACAAATGTTAACAATAATGAACGGCTTACTTACTGCGTACATGTACGGATACCTCAAAGGCTTTTCCCATCCGCAACAGCAAACTTCATCTTCTGTAGGTATTTACCTACGTACAAAGCATAATGTTAGATACTTACATGGTTTATAGGAGGCAGCCTTTGAGAAATTGACGTCTAATTCGAATCTAAATTTGAAATATAGTGCAACGTACCTAGAGCAAGCCTTGACTTACAGTAGTGTACACGTAGCTCTGATTTAGCGTATGGACTCCGGCTTACACTTTCCGGGTAGGTAAGCATCCCGGGCAACGTGCCACCAAGCCGGGTTCTGAGCGCCGACCTTTCCGGGTTTTCCAGAGGTAGAGGTAACGTGCATTGAATTAGGTAGGTAACGGTGTTTCATGCCAACGAGGCGACAAGGTAAATATAATTAGGTATCTTGTTTCGAGTGATTGTCAAGCTAAGTACATACTCTTTCTGTGCAGCATTTTGACTTGGTAAATAATAAAACCAGGGCTTCACTGGGCTAGATAATCACCAACCCTACCTACTTACTGTACGGTAAGTGTACCATGTCTGTACCTGATTGAGTCTGGTCTGCTAATAGTAACACTAAACGCGCGTCCTGAAGCCGTTGGGTAGGCGTACAACTAATCCCAGTGCCTAATTGGGCCCTGAAAAGCTCAATCTGAATCTCACTGGCTGACCAAGACGGCATCAGCCGTGTACGATTCCTCAGAGGCCCTCATATTCGATATTGGCAAACACAGCAATAGCTCAGGGGTATATATACCTAAGTATGCTGGTGCAAGTTACTATGTAGAAAAATGCAGCGGTGTAAAGGAGCATTGGTGGCTGTGCTGCTAGATAATCTCGGATATCTGGTTACACGCAGCAACCCAGCTACACTAGGAATATTACTACACGTTTACGTAGATACGAAGAAAGGCAACCTTCAACATTAGAGCCTCGACTCGGAGCAAGGAAGGAAAAACCCATCATAATCCTATTACGACCAGCTCGCTCCCCTGCAGTGTGTATATGTATGTCAGCAGCCACTTGAGCCGCGAAGGACGAGATCCTCCTATTTTTGTCAGCCACGCTTTGACACGGATATCAACAAAAGTTTTGGCAATTGGCCCATAGGTTGAAGCTGTTTGTTGATAGGAATCGATCGGTCGTCCGACTTTCTACGAGCGGTGTATTGTTGAGACACTGAGTCTTGGTTTCGTCACTAGTAAGGATGTCTGGTGAAGATGTCGGGGATGTCTTAACAGAATCCGCCCCGTTGGGTATATTCGGGCCAGTTCATAGGTGGTGTATCGCATACCGAGCGGCAATTCAAAACGCCGACATATCAAGGGATAAAGCAAACGATGCTACTAGTAGCCTCTAAATATATGTATGTATATGCGACGCACTGATCAAGGGCTAAATAAAAAGGATATCATGTTTGACTCAGCATGTGCTTCCTGTTTTGCTTCTGGAAGCAAGCAGGTGGGTAGATGCAGTGCCGGGAGCATAGAGGTGTTTCGGATTGGGGGTCATCCCCGTTGATCGCATTCCGAAGCAGCAATAAGAAGTCACTGGAGGTGGAATTGTAGGTATCTCAGTATCTCAGTATTCTAGGTAGACGCGTTGCAGGGCTGTTAGTTGAGAGTACTCTGAAATAAGTCCCCGTAATCTGTACAAGCTCCTAATTGATGAGCACGTGTTCACGTCTCGAGATAGATGAGGTACCGTAGGTTGTTGGCCTCTACCTGGTAGCAACTTGAGCCAATCAGCTGTCGAGGCGCTCGAGAATAAAACCTCTCTCTCAGGCGATCGTGTGACGCTGGCTTGTATACTACTATCTCCAGCAATGTGCCGACTTACCCACTTAGACGAGTAAGGTACTACAGAGCAGTAGCAGGTGGTATTTATTCTATACATGTCGCGAGGGCAATCTGGCGCTCCAGATAATACGGCCCTGACCAACAGATTAGGTAGCCTTTGCCGGCCTTTGCAGGGCAGGAAAATAATCCATAACAATTCAACATCAGGATGGCATTTTCTTCAATTTATCACGGTAAGTAGTCCACCTATTATGTAGTGTTGATCTAGGTAGCAATAGGTAATAGTACACGCGTTTAAGTGCAATGCAAGTGGTTGCGTGCTTAAATATATTTAATGCAGGTTGAATTATGATCTGCGCTGATAGTGTGCCTCAGGGTTGGTACTATGTACATCGAGTCCAGAACAGCAAGCCGTGGTTATATAATCCCGCTGTTCCCGTTCCTGAAAAGCGCCGACGTGAACCATACTACTGATTGGCTCTTTCACAGAACTATCTCCCTTTCCCAGGCGGTCATTGGATAAGAGCTCAATCGGAACTACTACTAGGGAACAGGAGGTACTTACTAACAGTGGGTGTGGATGGGCGGGAGCAAGGAAATAGTAGCGGATAAAATGTGTAGTGCAGTGCCTAACTTACATCCAGCAGCATTGGCACTACTACAACTACTGTAGGTAGGTACCGGCCAACGATTTACGCTGAGAGATGCACTTGTGCGGCAGGTACTGGGCGCTAAAACCCGTAGTTGAAGGGGGAATGACCTAGTGCAGGTACCTACTGTACACCACTACAAACACGGTTTGGACACAATGATTAGGTACCTACCTACCTAGAGGTACAGTACCGAGGGTTACCTATTGGACTTGAGTTTAAAGCGTCGGTAGGTACTTACCTACCTACCTGATATTATATCAATTTGCCGTACCTACCTCGTACAAGCACATCCATCTGTGGTATTATAATTCATTGTAAGTTTCAAGTCATAGCCCTCAAAGAATTATACAATCATGCAATTGAAAGAAAGACAATTCATACTGCCCTGATAAGAGTTAAAGACGGCGGGGGAGAAACTGAAAAACTTCGGTATTCTAGGTACCGGTCTCCTTTTTTCCAATCCAATCTACCCAATCCTCTTGAACCCCCTTCTTTTTGCAGCTCGTCCTTTGCCAATCCGCCCCTCGCCTCTTTTTCTCAATCAGGCAACACAAGGCCCCTCATCATCCCAGCGTCCCCCACCCGCACCCCGGCACTAAAGCGGGTCTTATGTTACCTCTCGTGCCATCTCCACCGTAGCAAGCACTGTGACCTCGCTGCTCGATTCGCTGTACAGCCTCAACAGCACCTGTATTCGTCGCCCCGGGCAGTGTGCAACCCGTCGCACAGCACCCAGTCCCACTGTTAATCTCGTTTTCCTCCCCCAGCATTGGCTCGCTGCCCGCCAATCCTGACCAGCTCACAACGTGCCCTCACTGTACGAGGGCCTGTGCAAACCACGATCCCTCTCGTCTCCCCCCCTTTCCAGCGACCCAGAGGCCCAGAGACGAGACCCTCGACCCTTTCCAGGTCCCAGCCCAGCCGCCCTCCGAGGACAGCCCCCATTCCCACTCTTCACGCACGCACACATCCTCTCCAGTCACTCACTCTTTACTCTCGTACCAGACTCTGCCCCCGTCACTCCCTCGTATCCCTCTCTCTATTTCGCTCATACCGGGCAGTTCGTTCTTTTTCTCCCCCAGTCGTTTTATCGACCAAGTCTACTTTTATCATTTTCACTCCCTTGGCTACCCTTCCTTCATACTCGCCCATTCATCCAACTAGTCGTCTGAAGACCCATTGCAGGTGCGACACAAAGAGCATACGAGTCGCCGACCGACTCCACGACGGCAAACAGCGACAACGGCACCTGTGCCTTCTCATCTCATCAACACCGACGTCTACACCGTTTCGACTATCGACCCCGTCACTAGTCAATTCGAAGTCGAGCTGCAATAATAGGCGACAGATCCCTTCGTCCAAAGTCACTCGCTTCAGTCGTCATTGTTCTTTGTGTTTCATAGACGCGTTACCTCTTGTATTCTAACCAAGGAAGAAAGGAGACCGACGTCACTGCCAGGAACAATCTGAAACGATTAAAAAGTGTAGTTCTTCTTTTCCATGACTCTCGCTGCGTAATTCCGACTGCGAGTTTTCGAGGTCGACGAAACATCTACGCAAAGTCGACAATCAAGGGAATAGCGATAGTGCAACCCCGGCGAATTATCTAGACACAGCACGACGTTCTTGATACCATCTACTTTTTTCTTGTCATCTAATCCATCCGTCCATTCACAATGTCATTTCGACAAATTACCACTGTGGCCATATTGGCCATGGCCTCGCTATCTATGGCCGCCGACAAGAAGGGTGTCCAAGTACCCGCAGAGCAGGCAGTCTTTGGTACCGACACAGTTGCTGGCTGCTATTCAGACCTTGGAGACATGAAGATGGACAGCACCGATTTATATAACGCCCAGGGCTACTGTGCTCCTGTTTGCCGAGACAAGGGCAAACCTGTTGGTGCTACTTACCTGAAGGCATGTTATTGTGGTACAAAACTACCCAACAAGAAGACATTGCTCGACGATTCTAAGTGCAATGAGCCGTGTCCTGGATACGACTCCCAAGCCTGTATGTTGCCCTCAATATACATCTGGTCACATCTATTAACATGATTCGTAGGTGGTGGGCTTGGCGCCTATACCGTTTATAATACCGGTGTGCAAGTAAATGTCGCCGAGGCTGACGCGCCCGCGTCTTCGTCCACCACTACCTCATCATCTACTACTTCTACCTCTACATCTCAGACATCAGGTTTGTGTCTCCTTTATCTTGCTGCATAGACACAACGTTGATGAGTTTTAGCTACCAACCAACAGACGGCTCCCGCATCATCAGAGACGCCCTCAAAAGATGGATCCTCATCAAAGACAAACGTTACTGGTATTGCCGCCGGTGTCGTGGCCGGAGTAGTTGTTGCCGGGGCAATCGCCGCCGGTGCTTTCTTCTTCCTACGGAAGAAGAGGAACGCCGAGTTGGAAGAAGAGCATCGTCGGAACGCCGCTGTCAATGCCTTCATAAGTGGAGGAAAGCCCCCTCGTAGCAGCGGCGGTATGTCCATCGCAGATTCACGGATGGACCCTGTCATGAACCGACGCATGAGTGATGGCAGCATTGCTGATAACCAGGATTACTCTCGCCGCATTTTGAGGGTATGGGCTACAATATTTTCTCGCATAAACCTCTGCTAACTAGCCAACAGGTCACGAACGCGTAAATTTCCCTTCTTCGTATGAGACGACAAAGAAATCCCATATCGCGACAATTGTTTTCTCCCTTTGGGCATCAACGGCGTTCGACGGTAGTTACTCTTAACTTGACATTGGATGGTCCATTACAATGATCCTGGCGTTATATATGTGTTGAGGGGTGGCACAAAACAGGCGCTAGGCAACTCGTTGGACGTGAACACTAGTCAAATCCCCCGAGCCGATACTTGTATCCCCATCCACTCCTTTTTCTCGATCGCTTGCCCCACGGCAGGCATCACCTTTATACCCATTACACGATGGAATCTCCGAATTCTATAGAGGGCCTAGGACCCGGGAGCAACCGAGAGATTCAATAGAGACTACTCCGAGCAGCGATCAGCGGTTTATGTGAGGGTTTATAATTATTGGGATATCGCAATCTAGCGACGTGTCCCGGACGGATAAGGAACTACCGCGGTCTAACTCAGTCGCGAGGATTCCCTAAATAGAAGACCAGGTACCAATGAACACGACGGGCTTTTTTGCTGTATATTATTTGCGTTAGTCCAATAGATGGACTCTGATACCGAAGTTGGCCTGGTGAAGTCCCTCATGTCGACATTATTGTTTAATTGCTGCGGTCTTTTTCAAGCCATACGGGCTTCCGGAGTCTGTACCTCTGAATACTGAATGTTACAGGATATTTAATATTACCACTGATTTCTAGACATGCGTCTGTCGGCATTCCATCTTTAGGAGACTTATGCAGACAAGCGTAGATGAAGTACGCCTTTTATCATCCGCCATCGCTGGTCTCAGCGTCAACTCTGAAATGCTGTGAATCTCAATTGCCGATCACCAAGCGTGTATGGTATTACACGACGGCCCGTAATTGTCCATGTCCCTTTTTGAACTGAAATTTGATGCAGAAGTTCTATGCGTATATAATGCCTCGGCTATCACTGATCTTGATCCTTTCATCAAGTTGTGCCATGTGCCACGCCTGCTAATGGCAGTAGTGTAGATAGATACACGGGCTCGACGGGTACGGTTAGGTTCTGTGGTAGGCAAGAGTGTACTGTAGTTAGGTAACAGGGGGGGAGATGAGCGGAACGAGCTGGGTGATCATCTGCGTATTTTCCAGGCGGGCGGGCGGTGCTCTGCACCCTTTTCGAGGGTGCATCCCCGGATTATGACGCGGTGATCGTCGGGTGTGAAACGGGGAATGACATCCTCTTTTGGACCCCTATTTGGACGATCGAAGGGGGTGGACGGGATTTGGGCTGGCGTGCAGTACACTACATTACTAGAGTTGCTAGGTAAGTACATTAGCATTATTGAATGAGTTGATATTCGAATGGCTGGGTCTCGAGTTCGTGTGGTAGGTGAGCGCTGAGCGACGTCTTTGTGTGTATCATAGTATGTTGTTATATAGGTACATGCTAACTACTACAGCGGGGCTTGGAAGAACAGGTTCACTTGGATTGATTGTGAAACTAGGTGAGGATCAGTTTCGAATCATATCCGAAATGTTTTTTTTATAATTTTGCCACGTCACGGCCTCATAGACAGTCTGCTGTGATCGTCAGATGTGTCGATTAATATTTTACTTCATGTTTCTCTCGGCTTGCGTGTGCCGTGGACGAATTTGCATCGACAAACTTGAGGATATCATGAAACATGAGCACCTGACCTTATTGGTGACTCTGAAACTGTACGAGCACCTTGCTACGTAGCCTGAGTTTGCTCTACGATTCCCGTGGCTTTCATTGTGTGTGCCCCTGCTCTATTTATGGATTTGTTGAAATTCGGTACTCTTTAGCTAGCTCTACTGTGGGATAACTATCTCAGGGAGAGTCATATTTCCTGAGTTCGCACGTAGGTGTGATGACCTTACACGTGGAGCTTACTAGAAAGATGCTTATCTCGGTATTGCGAGTTGGGTTCTCGGAAATATATTTATTTAAACCACGAAATGAGTTTGTGGCTTACTCACTTCATGTAATCATCTTTAAAAGTCATTCCATTTTCTAATAGAAATCTCAAACAGGCTATTACGTATGAAAAAATACGATACAAAAACCGAACAAAGAACTACAGTTGCATATAGCCAGATGAGGTCGGAATGCCCTCATCCTTCTTAGATTACTCCTACTATTTGCACAACAACCAAGGTCTTTGATTGTATACCTACAAGGCAATCACTTATATGGGCAGTTTAGCAAGGTGGTGGCATGGGGTCCCGATTGAACAAGAGGAGACTATTGTTAGCAATGAAAAGGTCATAGGCGAAAGTGAAAATAGCAAGTGCGCCCAGGCTACCTCTTTACAGTAGAGCAACGAGAGACACGAGTCAATGGATTTTTTTATTATTTTTTTTTTGAAAGGGCGAGCTTGGTATATCTAAAGCAAGGTGTGCATTGGTCTGTTCTAAGCATTCTGGACTGATAGCGGATGAGCTGCTGTTTTCTCTCGACATGATTATTGAGCTTGCATGACTACACTATATTCTCAAACCTTAACCCCGAAGGACGCAGCATGTATAATTTAAACAGTGCACTTAACTACTGTCGGTGTATGATTGGAATCCTTAAATATTCTTAGCAGGTATGTAACACATGTGTATGCCCCGGCTCCATGAATACGATGAGAACCTGAAGTTTAAAAAACAGGACGAAAGAAATGAATTGTAAAGTGAAGATTTCTAGGCAAAACGAGTCAGACGAGTATGTTAAACTCGGAATAATAATTCGAGCCAAGTATTATCCACAAGCTTGAACCTTGATATCGTAAGATATCTCTATAACTACCTAATCGTCGTCACTTGGGAGAAGTTACCCTGTATTTGATACATGAGCAGATGGTGTGAATCACGTGACATCGAGAAACAGGAAGCCGTAGATCCCCACACTGTCCCCACACTGTCCCCACCTTAGCTCTGGCCAAAAGTTTGTCGCGTCAGTGTATGGATGAGCCTGAGGCTAGAGCGTCTTCGCGTGTAGCTGTACGGTAGCTATGAAATTATTTGTTAGACAACTTTGAACGAAGCTACAACTACTGACACCATCATCGCCATTTCATCCAACGTCGAATCCGAAGGTCTCTCCATCCTACCTATGGTTGTATGACGAGCATCATGATCGGTGGCTCTCACTAAATTGGATACTGCCTTCCAAGCTCATCATTCTCAGTCCAACTGCATCATGGCTCCAGGCACCACGGCGCGCGTCCGTCGCACAGCGCAGAACACTCAGTATACGTATGGTTGCAATCCGCTCTGATAATTCGCTGCCTGACATGGCATCTGCGTGGGCGATAAGTACCTGTAACTAATACCTCGAGATGCATCTTTTAGTTACAACGTCCCCCGTCGCATCCACACAGTCCTCACTTATCCTGTGTTATCACCCCAGGGAGCCACGATCCTTATATACGGTCACGAGAATGGTGTCACGCTCGTCTGGCGGGGTGGTCGGCGGTTCAAGTCCGAGGTAGAGGAGGTTGCTGCGAAAGGGTCCAATGGCAAACAGAATGGCCAGCCACCCCAAGATGCTGTTATGATTCTCGATTCAGACGAGGAAGACACAGCCCCGGTTGAGGCGTTTGTGGACAAGCCCCAGTTCGAAGAGACCCTAGATGACGAATGCACATATCCAGAGATCACACAGACCCTTGACCTAGAGTTTGATACCGCCGTCTTGCACATCTCTACATTACCGCTTACCCCATGTCTAGCCGAAGATGCTTCATGGGAAGGTACCGATATTCTTAAGGAGAAGATCGTCTTTACAGCATCATGCGCCACACGCGAGGTGTTTCTGGTGACGCTACCACTCGTTCCCCCGTCGCCTCTCAGTAAAGCAAGAAAAGAATTGCAGGAGTCGCTGCTGGCTGGAAAGGCTGGCAACGGCAAATGGGGAGAAACAGTGACACTGCTGGCTGGCCAGCAAAAGCCTTGCGACGGGCTAGCTATGACCCTTATTAGGCCGAGACCGATGCGCAGCAAATCTTCGGAACGCTCACGGTCAACGAACCGGGCGCTCCATCGTGTCGTCGTCGCAGCTCATTGCCGCGAGGCAGCCGGTACACTGCGACTATGGGATGTCCCACTCGAAGTAGCCGCCAAACCCGGTCAACAAATTGAGCCGTTCCAAACAGAGTACTTGCCTAAGCCTTTGACGTCTATCTCTTTCAATCCAACACACTCCACACAACTACTTTGTAACGCATCCCCTAATGCGGTACGCATCTATGACTACAGTATGGCGTCCATGCCACCAGATGACATATCTGAAGGCCCCTTTCCTTCCCAGGGCTCGTGGCTCGTCTCTCTTTACCCTCCCTTCGTCCGGCAGTCAACGTCTAGGAAACCCATATTGGCTGCATCGTGGGTTGCTCGTGGTCGTGCGATATTCGTACTGCTTGCAGATGGCGAGTGGGGTATCTGGGATATTGATGGTGTTTCCCCGCAAGGCTCTGCCCACTTTGGGAAGCCTGGCTCAGGAATTGTGGGAGATGCAATCACCCGGTTCAACGTGAGCGGCTACGTCGAGGGTACGAGTCCGCTGCGGAATCCTAGCTCACAACGCACGTCGGGCAGTGCTTCCGAGTTTGTTCCAATGACACCGCACTCTAGGCGCGACGCATTCTCAAACCTCTCTGGCCCAGAGCGTCTCGCGACAGTTAGCGGAGGCGTTATCGTCACACCATTACCGTCAAGCACGACCACGACAGCGGACGAAAATGTTACGTTATGGATAGGCAGTCTGGATCATGTGTTTACGATACCCGGACTCTTCAAGTTCTGGGATGCGCAAATACGTAAGAGTGCTGGAGGTGGCGTGAATCTTTTCAGCGGAGCACAACCCACACGCATGATTCGCTTAAATGATCTTTCGGTTGGTCTGATGGGTGAGCGTTGTACTCAAGTTGGAGCTATTGTCCGCTTCGCTGAAACCGGTGGTATGAGTGCCCCTGGTAGCGAAGGTTTACCTGTCGACGTGGTAGTATGTGGCGAAAGCAGACTTGTAATAATACGAGAAAGTGAGGCTGCAGTCGGCACTCGCATTGGAGGGGTGATCAGCCGTCGGAAGAGGTTGGGCGACAGAGTCCGCGACACCAGCGCCATCATTGTTCACCCAAGACCGGAACAGCCTGGCAGCATAGCCTACAATCTATCTCTTGGCCCGCGACGGAGACTATCTCGACCTTCGACATTAGGCAGATACGACGACCCAATGGAAGATGACACGATGCTAACTGATAAGGAAAAATCCCCAGTTCAAACGCCATCAAAACCATCGAGTGGGTTCTCATTCGCTGCCAACTTAAGTGCGGCTGCAGACCTTGAACAACAAGGTGATTACGATGAGAGAGACATCGAGGTGGAGATGCTGGATATAATGGAGATCGACCGTGAACTAGATGCTCTGGACAGTGGACGAGGAAGAGGCCGTAAGAAGGTCATGTTCGACTCGTAGCCCTGTACAGCGACTTACACTTCCCTCAGTATAAAAGCTTAGATGTGTCAGATGTACGATACCCAAGCTGGCGTCGTGGATTCTAGGGTTATAACGTTATTCATATCATCACGATATGGGCTCTACCCCATTGAATAATTCGAGGGATTTGCAATTCCGATTGTTGCCGCACCTGAGTCTTCGTTTTCGGTGTCGCTTCACGGCGGCTTCTTCTAGCCCTTGGCTAACTATCTAATGTTGGTTTTTCTCAGTAACCCGCCTCGTCTCTTGTTTTTTCTTCTTCTACATATCCGCGCGGCAAGGTGGAGCACAAGGCGAGATCATTCCTTGCAGCTCTGTAATCCATGCGGTACATCAACAGGCCTCTGCGCCTAGCGTGTCAATTTTTTCTGAAAGACACGTCGCCGGTGTTCCCAGGAGGGTATTTAGGGTGGGGGCATGGGTTGGTTCGGCTTCTATGCGAATTGACCGTTTGCCCTCCCAGTTTTCCCCGAGGTCCTGTCATCTGTCTGCCTCGTTGCGGATGGGGGATCTAAACGGGACTGGGAGACGGGTTCACCGGTACATCTATTCTTGTTCTATGTGACTTTCGTGATGTAATTGAAGAGATGCGGACATGTGTTTTCATCGCACGAATCTTCTGGCAGTGGGACTATATGGATACGTGTGTAACGTCAGATACCGAACATAAGGCCACAATTTCTAGATCAAGAAATGTTTGCATTTAATTCCTTCGTCGGACGCAAGGGATTATGGGCCTAGCGGCATAGGTGATGTGATTGTTTCCATTGACTGTCCTCAGGGCGCCAGTATGAGCTAGGTTACGACTGATGACTATTATAGGGTCAGAATGTTCGTTCGTCCATCTGTTGATCGACATTTGATACACGCTCTTGAGCCCCTGCCTCCCTAGAATAAGTGACGGGAAATGTTTATGTGTGTATACGATCGATCTTTTCTTACCGACAACTCTCTTTGTATAAAGTTCGAAGAAGAGGCCTCTCCATTGACAATTATCCCCCCGGATGTTCAAATCATTACAACACGTTCCCAACTTCTAGCATTCTGTTTTGGTTATTCATCTCAGAGATCGATTCACCTCTCGTTAAATAGTACGCTGCACGTAAAATGGCATTCAACGGACCCCGGGCGTTCGGACAGTTGCCTTCCTTAGCATCACATAGATCCTCGGAGGCAGTGTTGCAAGGCGATGCATCCGGAGAGGTGGAAATCAGTCGCAATTTCCTCATACCGCTTCCCCGAGACAACCCTGATAAACGGAGAGTGATAATAGAGCTGGCCGACCGCTTGGTAAGTAACTATCAGGACTCGGAAGCAGCATATGCGGAAGCCCTTCGAAATGAAAGGGGACTTGGGAGACTTAGGTGCGTATATCTTAGCACCTTCGGTTAATCTCTCATGCGTCACATAGTCCTGACTTCAACCCCAGTGAACAACCAGTTTTGGCGATAGATGTCGATAGGGCCCTTCAGGTTGCTAAGCATAGATGGTCTCGATCTACAGACGCTATCAATCTCAGGGACAGACTATTACTCGTGTTAGGACAGGAGAAACTGACTAGTGTCAACAAAATTGTGTGTTTTGGTCTCGGCGGACCTACGTCGTGGCATATGGCCAACCCGCTTACCGAAGAGCAAGAGCGAAGGGGACACGGAAACCTAAGCCTGGTCCGCCATGTCGCTGCCTTGTGGATGGCTGAGATCATCTCCTCTTACACTAGAAAACGAGTCCGGGTGTACTCCCAAGAAGAGTCCTATCGCCCCCACGAAGCCGACGCTCTCAGAGCACACGGTATCGAGCCGCTCAGTGGCCGGCGAGGCCGACATGAGGGTTTCCTCAAGATCGACGCGCGGACACTTGTGTTCATGTTTGGAAGCGACACCCGCCAGTGTATCCGGGTGATATGCGCAACTAACCGTCCAGCTGGGATCATTGCCCAGATAATGCGATCAAACGCTGCTGAAATAGGGGTACGGAGAGCTATTGCATATCTGGACGCAGAGTATCACGAGCACGCTGACTGGCTACCGTTCTACCTTTGGGCCTTCCACACACACGTGCGGGGACCGCAGACTGTACGGGAGTTCATGAGGGACGGACAAAGGCCACTACAGGGCTCCACCGTGTGGCTACGGAAGTCTAGATTCAACCCATAGTCTCGATCTCGAAACTCCTTAGCTGGTCGAGCTTGATGCTCACTCGACGGGAAGGGGATAGCTATTCACATTGGTGGGATTCTACGATATATCAGACCCTGAGTCTACTTGAGGACGTGCTTTATAGGGGCAATGGGCGTATTGGACACAACTGCCATTGCTATACAAGCCTGAGCACTTCCTATCTATTAGAAATTTCTTGGGAAAAAGAGTAGGAGGATAGTATTATATCTTCTTGATCTATCGGTTCTTCTTGTGCTTAGACTGATAATCAGCACGACGTCTTCTTCACACGCACCGAGTCCTGGCGCAGCGCGCTACAGATGCAATTGACGGCTTCTACTCGCTGAACTGAACTCGCTCGGATCATGCCTATAGGTACGACGTAGTCAGCCAGTCCAAATCTAGGCTGGAACACTACGGTGATAGGAAGTGTAGATACACAAGAAGAGAAATTCAATAGCGTCATCTATGAGAGTCTGATACCCCTCCCGTTCGTTCATCTATCAGCAGTTTATATACAGTCAGTGTGGACAATCGAATCCGTGCCACCCGTCAATTCTCTACCAAAAATCACCATGTTCACTGGTGTATAA
Source organism: Xylaria sp. MSU_SB201401 (assembly GCA_002288965.1). Classification (NCBI taxonomy): domain Eukaryota; kingdom Fungi; phylum Ascomycota; class Sordariomycetes; order Xylariales; family Xylariaceae; genus Xylaria; species Xylaria sp. MSU_SB201401. Next base: position 81,342 of record NPFG01000120.1, read on the forward strand.
GATGACTGGCACGAGGTATCTCGGCCTTAAAATAAGAAGCCGGTATTTAAATACTTAAGATTTAATAAGATATTTTTTATAATTCTTTAAATTACGATTTGATAGAGATATTAAGGGTTTAAATATAAATATTTTAAGAAAATCGTATAGCTGCTGGTTATTTTTGATAGGGAACTTAGTTTTTTTAACACCCGTAACTTACATAGCTATTCAACTCTATTCAACTACGAGAAACAATTCTAAAAATTAAAATTTTTTTAATTTTTTAAAATTTTTTTTCAACATTTTTATACCCTTTATTTGCTGATTTATTAAAGACTAAAGATCATGAGTTTTGGTGCGGAATTGGCGGGTGCACGGATTCGATTGTCACGCTGACTGTACCAAACCACTTCAGCCCCTAACCTAGGAAATAATCTTGTCCGGCTCAGGTAATCTTGATCGAGATCTTCCCGACGTGCCCCTTACCCCACTACGCCATAGATAAGTCAGCAAATTTCCTCAAAAGCGTAGATATCCAAGATATAGGTTCTAGACGGAGCGGCTTACCTGGTACTCATACGCCTGCTTGGCCTGCTCGAGGGAAAAGACCTTGGAGTCGACATACGGGTGGATGTCGTTGGCTTCGATGGCGGCCACCATGTCCTCCATCTGCTGGCGGGAACCGACGTAGACGCCGCGCGCAGTGCAAATGTGCGTCAGGCATTCGATCAGCGAGGCCTGGACCTTGGCGCCGCTGAGGAAGCCGATGATGGCGATGGTGCCCTCGAACTTGACGGCCTTGAGCGACTGCTGCACTGTGCCTGCGCCACCCACTTCGATCACCAGGTCGGCGCCGGCGCCGCCAGTCAGCTGCCGCGCCGTCTCGCCCCAGTTCACGTCGTCCTTGTAGTTCAGCACGTGGTCTGCGCCGAGCTTCTTGAGGATGTCCTCCTTGTCCTTTGACGATGTCGTCGCGATGACTTTTGCGCCGGCGGCTTTGGCGAACTGGAGCGCAAATAGACTAACGCCACCGGTTCCTTGGACGAGGACGGTTTCGCCGGGTTTTATGGCCTTGGGGCCGTACAGCGCGTTCCAGCTCGTCAAGCCGGCACAGGTGAGAGTGGCAGCCTCGGCATAGCTCAAGTTCTTGGGAGCGCGCACGAGTCCCGTCTCGTTGAACGCGCCATATTGGCGCAGCGTACCGTCAACGACGCCACCGACACCTGTGCCTGACGCTGATATAGTCACGCTTCCGTACTGGTGGCCCCTGTACAGTTTCAAGCGGTCAGAAATTGCCCCTTGGGATGACGATGCAAGGAGCATTTTGGTTGCGGTCTAAACTCATCGCCAGAATAGGGGATTAACAGACTTGGGAATGCATACTGGTTGAAGAGTGTGACAACCCTGTCGCCCTTTTTCCACAGGGTCACTTTCGACCCTACTTCTACAACTTCTCCGGCGCCGTCGGACGCTGCCACCACGGGGAACTTGGTTGGAAAGGGGTATTGGCCCCTTGGAATGATCAAGTCGCGGTAATTGAGCGAGGCGGCGTGGAATTTGACGAGCACGTCGTTGTCGCCTACCTTGGGCACCTTGCCGTCGCCATAGTGCAAGGTGTCGAGGTCCTTGCCGGCCCCTGTCACCGTCCACTGCTTCTGACTTGTAGGAGTAGGCATTGTGGATATCTTGAACAACGCTGTATATGAAACGAGAAGAGATAAAGAATGAAATCTATATAAAAACGCGCAACTCCAAAAAGATTTAAATAAAAAATTGACAGGAAAGATATGATGTAATATATTACAAGTGACTAGGTAATGTGTACGTAGGTGGGGTTACGCTGGCAGCGCTAGTAGAAATGCTCTACCTCCTAAAGTTTGAAAATTGATCATGATGACGACGAGGATTAATGCAAAGGTTCCATTCGATGTGGAACAAGACCCTGCTGAAGAGGACCTGCGCAGTTGATTCTGGCGGTTCTAACAAGTTCCTATCTCGCTGATTGTCTGTCTGGGTGCCCTTATCTTTGTGTCCATCTTTCATCAGTATTCTACATACTTCTCCTTCCGGTGAAGTCCTAGAGAGAAACGGTCGTCAATCCGGGAGAATGCGGCTACTGTCGTTAGGCTCCCCGGTAATCTAATGGCGACATCGCCCGGCTTCTTATTCGGGATTGCTATGAGGGGGATTGAATAAGAACGAAGTTTAGTCAGTCAACACCAAGACTAGGGGCAAAGCTTGGCCTTCCGCGGGACAAGACATGGGGCCGTTCTACACGTGTACACTACTGTGAGGCCTTGTCTGGCCCGGTAATGCCTCGAACGGTACGTGAAAGCCGGGCAGACCTCCAGGGCAGACCAGAGGTAAGAGTTCATGAACATGACGACTTGTACTCCAAGGTAGGCTAACAGGGCTGCTGCTCGGTCAAAAGGACATCGACAACACGTGCTATGTAACCATGGCTTAACTCCGATATAGCCTTCCCAATCTAGGAAGCCGCCAAGGTTTCCATTCGCGGGGTTAAATTTATCTTCTGATTATTCATCTCTTTGTGACTGCGCCCTCGTTGTCCATGCAATGTTTCGATGCGGAGAAGGGAAACATCTACTATTCACCTTGGCCTCTTCAGGCGAAAATCGCGTATAGTATCTCATAGTGTGCCTCCTCCTTCTTTTCGACCTCGTCAGTAGACAAAGAGTTCAGCTTTGAGTTGTGATGCGACCTGGTCTCGGCTGATTACTGCGACTCGCTTGCAGGGCTTGCAGGCTAAATGTTACCTCCCCTCAATTCCGCCGCTTACAGTAGCGAGGCGTCTTGTCTGAGTCGACGGGCAAAATGCCGGCGGCTATGCTGTGATATCAATATCGTGCAGGTGTTTTCGCGTTATCAAATATAGGAGAGCGGCTTATCTGGTGCAGCCTTGAACTATATGTGGTTACTTTTTCATCAAGTAGTTCGGTGAGGTCAAGGGAAACTATATATAGACATATCGAAGAGCCGCATTATTATGACTAATCATCGTCTTAAGGGGCACCTGCGCTTGATGGTAACCATATTGCTATATAAGTACCTACTTAGTTGCAAGCTTGTCTGAAACTCACTGACGATGTTTCGACTTCAATCAGTTTATTTGCAGCAACTGGTCAGCCATGGGTAACCCTTGCCCAAGATCTTATCTTCAACATCAAATGGGCATTGATTCGGATGGTCATGCCTAGATCAACAGGAATCAAGAATGTTAGACTTGAGGCAGCAGGATGATTGCCTGAGGCCAGTCGGGGTTCCAGCTGGGAATGGCCCATCAAACAGAAGCATATGTATGGCAGAATTCCGCGGTGCTACCGTCAGAACATCCAAACTTCAGACTCCCCGGCATGAAGCTGACGTTGGCTGATACACATAGCTGGTGCCGTGAGGAAATAGTTGGTTGCAAGGCATCTTCAATTCAGCGTAAACTTTTATCTTTGCGCGACATCATTCATCGACTTGCATATTATCTTGCTGGTTGTGTGACGTCAAGATCTGCTTTTGTCAATTGAAACGCGGAGTCAATGAGCTTAAGATAAAAGTAACTGGTGATCTAGTGAACGATTACGCGCCTGTCAAGGTGTCGCGATACTTTTCAGCTGTCGTAGTATAGCGAATCTATGCGTAATCTTAACATTCGAATTATCGATCGGTTTTAAATATGTTCAGTCGCGGGCGCATAGGCTTTCTCTTCTCTTATATGATCGAACCACGGAGGCAGTATCGGCGGGTGCCGGGGATAAGTTCCTCCATTCCTCTATTTCCGGCGAGCGGAGCATCAGGGTCAATAGTATATCATTCGGACCCGGGAGACATCATATCCTAACTTATATGTATTGAGTGCGGCGATGCCGTCGTGATGCTCGTTTGCTGAGTAAAGTATTCGAGCAGCACGGTGGAAAGCAATGTTATTGTCGCGTGTTGCTTTACTGCTTTAAAGCTCGAAATCTTACGAGATTACTAAAAATAGCATACCTGCTTACTAGAATTGTGCGAACTCCCGACATTTGTGCTGAGGCTGACTCGTCCGAATGAGGGAAAGCTCCAGTCCCCTATTTTCTTACTTTAGTCTTCATTTCCATCTCGCTGGGGATTGCTTCATAAGGCCAGATCTCTCTCTGTTCGGGGAATATTCATATGCTTAAAGAGGCAGTTTCAGTTGAAAAGGCTTGTTATACCTGGTTCGACCAAAAGCGCTGAGTTGAGCGACGCAACATCTTAGCGACCGCCAAGCGAAGAGGCGCCCACCACCCTTTCATCCCAATTGACACATATACACTTGGTCTCATCTCATCGCAGAGGGCGGCAATCATGGGTATCTTTCGCAAGTTGAGCCTTGCGCTCACCATTCCTTTACTCTTTGTCGCCTTCCGAGCAGCATGGAACCAGTGGATGTTAGTCTCATTAACGTACGTTATCGATCCGCTGGCACCTGATGATATGATCTTCGACTCGGAGCTCTACACAACTTTATTCAACCACACGAAATGGGCCTCTGTAGATACTTTCGCCGTTGGAGTTGGCATGCCCTTTCACGCAGTTCCGAGGGAATTATGGGATGAGGAAAAGTTTGGAGCCGAAGTCATGAAGCAGTTGTGGGACCAGAGACGTATGCCCTTCTTAGCCACAAACAGATTAGAACTTGGGATTAGCTAACCCAGAGACAGTCGTCACTCAATTTAACAGAAAACCAACAAACAAGCTTCCAAAGATGGGAGATGGCAGCATTAATGATGCCTTTGCCGCTCAGGTCGTGAGTGTAGGGGAGAAAGACATGTCTGTTGCTCTCGTCAGCCGGCCTAAGAAGAACCAGCTGCCACTGGGCTTCGAACACATTATGGTCACATTCGACCGTGATAACAAAGTCGCCGTAGCCATGATCAGGTACATATGGCACACGAGGACGGAGACGCCACCAAGTTGGCGTAAGTCGCTTGCGCGGTGGACACAGATGAACGGACGCCGACAATGGTTGCTGCACACGGCGAACGCGATCGCGGAGCAGAAGAAGACCAAGCCAACAAAGCTGGAGCTATAAGATTGGACCTGAGTATGCTGAATAAAGGGGTAGGACGCCTAGGCGATATGACTTTAATATGTAAATTAGGATCGATATAAATAGGGTTGTTCTCTCGATGCGACGCTGGGAGAGGGCCGCAAATGACGAACCACAATTAAGTGAAAGATACGATATATTTTCGTAGAATCATGGTCTTACATGTTGCTATCGTTAGTGCGAAACAGGCGAATGGATGATATGCTCCCGGACTAGCCCGCGCCGATGAGACTAATGTTTGTTCGTGTAATTCTCTCAGCAACGTCGTCGCGCCTAGACCCTGTCATACCCACAATCTTATCTGACAGTTGACGGCAAACATCGGCTTAGAAATTTCGCTTTACTCGTAATGCTGAGCCTCTCTCTGGGATTAGGGGACGTCTGAAGGCGCCCGATCGTAGCTTGCGGGTCCTCCTCCCACAGCTGGGCAGCCTTGCTTATTCGTTTTCAGCTGTTGCAGCTCGACTACACTCTTTCCAGTAACGTTGGCGGGATAGCTGTGAACACGATCGTCAGGCTGAGTTCTACTTGGGAGAATAGTCGTTATCTAATTGCTCTGATATCATGCATGACTTCACCGAAGAGAGAAACCATTTGAACGTGGGCGAGCCACGTACGCGTTATTCGACAGAGTAAAGCATATTCTTTTCGGGTATAGAATACATTCAAGATACTCCTGTTTATTGATTATAAAACCCCAAGACTTCACTAATACAGCTTTGTTATACGCCCCAAGCTCGCATAATCATAGCCAAGAGAGAAATCATCATACGAATATCGAACTAGATCGTTTCAGCAATACATTTAATTTCGTTTCTCTACGTCTCACCTGGATCACATGCTCTGTCTTGTCTGCCCACCAATTCTAAAGCCTAGTATCAGTATCACTCAGCCCGATTTTTGCCCGTCATGCTTTGTCCTTCCCAGTCCGTCTCATTCTCGCTCTTGCTCTAGCTCGAGCTCATAGTCTTACGACTCTTATCTCTGCATCCTATAGCTTGACGGTATAATTTCACGCTTAGATTGGATCTACCTATCGAACTAGGCCATCAAAAGTGGCACGCGATCATGATGTTGTTCTCTCAAGAAACATCGCACTATAGTGAGGCCGGCCACCGGGCTGGCCGTACCATCCATTATCCCAGATAACGTGAGGCTCTAAATGTCCGTCTAGTTGCTCTAGAAAACGCATCTGTATTTCCTAAAATGGCGGGATAGGTAGATATATTCAGGACATGATTCAAGACCCTGGATGAATCCACTCTCGAATTCAAGCCTAGAGCCAATGAAATAGCGTGTATAAGGGCTCTCAAGGTGCCGGTGCCTGCATCATATTCCAGTTTCCGGGCCCAAAAACCTGTCGCACCCCAGGTCCGGAGCTTGAATTTACGTAATGCCCCGGACCCCGCAAGTGGCTAAGCCAAAGTGACATGACTGTCCTGACTTTCAAAGATGGTCAAATCTATACAATGACAAGTTTTCATCATGTAAACCGGCCCACCGGCTGTGAGATAGTGTACGCGTAGTCCCAACGCTACCGAAACCCCGGCCTTCATCGTATCTTAGCCTCGTACAATAAATAGACTGGTCTTTTTCACCATCTTGAGTCGGGCCGACGAATTACACCTATCTTTGATGGCCAACCCATACTACCCATATTCAGAGATATGTTGTTAGTCTACTGCGTGTGCTTTTACCTCACGGACTCCGGTACAGATGCACTCACGTACCCAGCTAGGTAGTCAATTGGAGGAAGACTAGGCTGCTGATTAATCGTGGGAGGTCGATTTTTCATAGCGGACCTTAGGTAATCTCACGGTTATAATCAATCATACTATTCTGTAACTGTCCCCGAACATCGGAACAGGTGGGAACTTACTCAGTAAGGTGTACAGTTTGGATGAAGATCTGCAGTTCCCACATCCCGGTCAAAGGTTATCGTCGGCTCCAGGCAAATCGCCTAACAGCAGTAGGACTAGCTAAGCAGAGGCTAGCTTTAGATAATACTCCTAGTGTGCACGTCCGCGATGCTGCGCATTTTCACCGTCGCGCCCTCAAGTGGGAACTGGAGAAGGTAATGCGACGATTCAACAACACGGGGCCCCCCTTCTAGGAGACGTCTAGAAGAACCGGAGGACAAGCGCTAGCACTAGCAGCGAGCAGTGTGCAGCGATATTGAATGAAGTCCGGAGAAGAATAAGTATAACCCGCCGTCGTCAACCCAATCTCTAGAGACGTTTCTTCGTCAGTCATCATCCTGCCCCTCACGACTCAGCGACGAGAGTACCGGTGTTGGCTCCCAAACACGATAAGGTAGTCTATGCGAGGCTACCGAAGGGAGAAAAAATATAAAGGAATTCGACAAAGCAAGCGCGGCAAGCGGCAGGATGATTTACATGGACAACGACAAGGAGGCGTCGGCTGGCGCCGACCCCATGGGCTTGGATCACTCGGTTTCCAAGTCCATAGGAGATGTGAACCTCGAGCAGTCGCATCAGCTCGAGCGTGGTCTGAAGAGTCGCCACATCCAATTTTTGGCGCTCGGCGGAGCGTGAGTACTTTTCACACATCACACGAGACATGACAATCTCCTGTAAACTCGAACCTTGAAATCCAGGCTAACATGCGATCGACAGTATCGGAACAGGTCTCTTCATAGGCAGCGGTCAGATCCTCGCGACTGTTGGGCCCGCGCCGTTATTCATGGCCTACTTGGCCATGATGTTGGTCGTCTGGATCGTCATGAACATCTTGGCCGAGATGACCACATACCTCCCGATGAAGGGTATCTCAATCCCGTACTTCGTAGGACGCTTTGTCGAACCTAGCTTGGCCTTCGCCACTGGCTGGAACTACTGGTATGCGTACGCCATCCTCGTGGCCGCTGAGTGCACCGCCGGCGCCATCATCGTCTCGTACTGGACAAACGCCGTGCACGTCGCCGTCTGGATCGCCCTTCAGCTCCTCGTCATCTTGTTCCTCAACATTGTGGCCGTCTCGTGGTTCGGCGAGTAAGTTTCTCTCCCACTCTCTGTGTGATCCGCGCCCGATGATTAATTATGCGACGCAGGGCCGAGTTCTGGTTCGCCAGCGTAAAGCTGATCACGATCATCGGCCTTATCATCCTAGGCATAGTCCTGTTCTTCGGCGGCGGCCCAAACCACGAGCCTTTGTACTTCAAGAACTGGGAGGACCCGCCGGGAGCCTTCGTCCCGTATCTCGCCGAGGGCAGCTGGGGACGGTTCCTCGCATTCTGGACGGCCTTTGTGCGCGCCGGTTTCTCCTTCATCACTTCGCCGGAGCTGATCGCTCTCTCCGCCGGTGAGACCGTCGCGCCGCGCCGCAACATCCCCAAGGCCTCGCGACGCTACGTCTGGCGTCTCGCCATCTTCTACGGTCTCGGCTCGCTCGTCATCGGCATCGTCGTGCGAAACGATGACCCCCGTCTCCTGTCTGGCACCTCCAACGCATCGGCCAGTCCCTTCGTCATCGGCATCCAGAGGGCCGGCATCCCCGTGCTCAACCACCTCATCAACGCCGCCATCCTGACCTCGGCATGGTCCGCCGGTAACGCCTTCTGCTTCTCTGGCTCGCGTGTGCTGTACTCGATGGCGCTGAGCGGACAGGCGCCCAAGTGGTTCGCGATCACGAGCAAGCGCGGTGTGCCGTACGTCGCGGTGCTCTTCACCGTCGCCGTCGGCGCGCTCGCCTTCCTCAACGTGTCCAACTCGGGCGCGACGGCCTTCGCGTGGTTCAGCAACATCTCGACGATCTCGGGGTTCATCGCCTGGATCGTCGTCATGATCACGTACCTACGCTTTCGCAAGGCCATGGTCTTCCACAACATGCTCGACGCCCTGCCCTTCCGCACCCCGCTGCAGCCCTACGCCACTTGGTTCATGCTCTTCCTGGTCTCTCTCCTGACCCTGACCAACGGCTTCCAGGTCTTCGTCGACTTCAATGCCTCGAGTTTCCTTGCCGCCTACATCACCATCCCGATTTTCCTGGTCCTGTACCTTGTTCACAAGGCCTGGTTCAGGACGCCGTTCGCCATCCAAATTGAGGACGTCGACGTCATCACGGGCAAGAAGGAGATGGATGAGCTGGCCGAGTCGGAGGAGGAGCCCGTAGCTAAGAACTGGCTTCAGAAGGCGTGGTTCTGGCTTGCATAGAACAATAGCGTATATATACTACTATCATTCATTGAAGAGTTATTGTACTTTTATACCAGGAGCGGAGGTGTTATAACTGTCAGAATAATAAGAAACATAATGTTCGCCAGTCGATGTACTTTTTACTGTGATCGATACCTGAAGAAAAGAGGAATAGAGTGGCTTTTATTCTAACGATGGCTGTGACGTTCTTAACGCGACACTACGGAACCTCATCCGATTCAGCCCCAGTTTGTCCAGGGTCGGTGGGATGCCGATCCTCAGCCTCGATTCTGTAGAGCCGCGGGCCTTAGTCTCTCATTGGACAATCGCAGCTCTGATCTAGTCTAGCCATTCCCCGGGTTCGTGGCTTCGCTGTCCGAAACACTTGAATCACACCCACTAACGGTAAGTATTCCCAATCGCTCACTAAGCGCGGCGTACGCTGAGAGACGCGCGGCTACTGGACAAGCACTTATTGGTGAAACAGAGGATTACATGCGGCCATACTCAGTCGCATCAAAACTCGGCGGTAATAATAATGTTCACTTACATATATACGGACTTTATTTTGGTCTGGCAACAGTCTGTTAAGGCTCTAGCAAAGCATTTATAAGCCGTTTATAATCTGGAAGATTATATATTATTTTTCTTAATAAAGAAGTATGAACTGTAAGCTGTAGATGGTTCACACTAGGTATGTTTGTATGTAGTAAGATGATGGATATCTTGGGCCAGAACCTCTGTACGCCCAAGTATTGTTTAAACACCAGGGACATTAAGATCAAGTCGGTCTTTAGCGTATAGGGGACAGTAGAACGCATGCACTCCCGTAGTCGCCAGCTCTAAGCTCACCACCACCACCACAGTTGTATTAATCACCGTATGAATAGCTTCAAAACAAATTATAAGACTACCGTAACCACCACGAGCAGAATTTCTAGGATACCTCCTCGTACCCGGCGTTAACGCACGTCTCATTGGATATACTCTTACCAGCCGAACCCTGTACTGTACCCTAAAAGTCGGGATTAAGCGGGAATAACACACCTCACATCATAAGGTAGGTATCCCATCCTACTCACTAGGGTCGTAACAGACACAGACCTCAGACGGGTGAATACCACTTTCAAACATTACTTCAAGCTGACACTTACAAGCTCGAGTAAGACAGGCGAAGCGCTGTAAATTATTCTATTTTTGCTAAGTCTCTCCACGCTTTCTATGGCCGGCCTCTCTTGAACCTAATAACATCAAGGCCAAGTTCGTTATATATAGATAACATATATACATTACCAGCCATTTTGTAAATGCAAATATGCACTCACTAATACCAAATGGCTTCGATTCTAAATCATAAAGTCATCCGATGGCGCATGTGAAGGTCATTCCCATTGATCCCTGCAACCCGTTTCGGGGGTGGGTGACGAGGAACCAGCCCACACTGATGACGACGCCTGGCCCTTGTGATTGGGAGAGGTGGAGCAGCCGCGTTTCCACGCAACATATTTATATATAGAGGTATATAATGTAGCCATTCGACCGGCATTTCTGAGTGGTTACTGCTACTTCGTTGGGTTGTAGTTTATGAATATCATGCTCCAAAGGGTGTCTTTGGTCGCTTGAAAGGATGCGCTTCGGTGTTCAAGACCCAGTTGTCTAAGCTGATTAGATTCGGCTCCGAGTATCTACAATGAGCAGGTTAGTTTCATGCGCTTCCCTACCAATCGTTCAAGGTATCGGAGCGGAGGAGACTCACAGCAGATAGAAATATTTCAGTGTTTCGGCAGTCCAGAAGCTCTCCATCTCATTCGATTGGGTGGTGTGTGTATCCAATACGTTGTTAATGGCGCTATTTCCGACTTCGGTCGCAGTATACTCGACAATCGCCTCGAACATCTTCCAGCCTTTGTCCTGCCATTTCTTATCTCCGGTTATTCTGTACATGTACCAGACGGATTCGATAGCCTCGGGACTTTAGAAGTGACGAGTTAGCACTATCAACCGCAGGACAACGTCGAAATTACATAGCAGGGGCATTTTTAAATGCCGAGGGAAGCCAGCTGAAGAGAAGGGTATTACACAGAAAACCGCTAACTTACCGTAGAATATACGCCCTCGAGGTCACGTCTACGAAACCTTTTGGTAGCTTCTCGTTCTCGATCTTGTTCGCAACGTATTCCGCGTGTGACAATGGCCGGAGAGGGTCTTCCTCTTCATCCTCGTCCGTTTGCAAGGGAATTTGGGCTGCGGTCGACCTTTCAAAGCCGGGAGCCGGGTCGCTGTCTTCGAGATCCTCAGCTTCGGTAAATTTGCCATTCTTAATGCCCTTAGAGGTACTAAGCCCTGTCAAATCGTCTTCTAGTTCCCCTATTCTGGGAATAGTGGCCCTCTTTCGAATATCGGAATTATCGTGGTCTGTATGTGAACCTTTCGACAGCTTTTCGTCTAGGGCCGACTTCTTTGGTTGCCCTGTCTTAATCTTCGTTTGACCCAGATCTTGTACGGATTCGTTATCTTCTTTCTCCCTTTGCATAGCAAGTTTGGCCTTTGCCTTTCGGTTGTAGTAATCCTGGACTTGCTCATCACGAGTTTCGAATGAGGGATCCAGAGTTTTCTCATACAGAGTTTGATTCCAAGGGCAATTTTTAGCATCAGGGCAGGGTAATAGGTGGCCACCCTCCGGCATGATGCCAGTGGCAGTGCTTTCGTACGCCCACACACATCCTTCCGTGAGCTTGGCGCCGATTTCAACATCAGCTGGCACTTCAAAGATCTTTCCACCCATGGCAAACATACCCCCTATGAAACAGGTGAGATGCGTAACTTCATAGTACGTATTAGCATCGGTTTCAGGCTCTCCTCTCGTGGTGACCTTGGCGGAAAACAAAATGTGGCGTTCATCGGGAACCATGGGACGATATAGAAGCCACTTTTTGACCGCCTCAATAACCTTTAAATGCAGTTCTTTGTATTTCGGCTCCAAACCACCGAGAAGCAACCATTGCTTCGGGAAATACTCGTAAGTAGAATCTTGTGATCCACCCATACTATACTGATGCATGCCTCGACCGGGTGTCAACCCTTGAGAAACACAATCAGGTAGGGAACTCTCCCCGACAATGAGTTCATCCTGGTCGGTCGTTGGATTCTTGTGCTTTTCTGTGTTGACGTTAAGACCAGTGCTCCTTCCGGAACGTTTTACGAAGTGAGATTTGACCTTTTTCGGCCCACCAGGACGAACTTCTGGATTTATCTCGGATTCAAAGTCAAGCTCGTCATGTTCATTCACAGTTGCTCCGGTGCGTTGAGCGTGGTCACGATCGGATTTGCCATTTGTTCCGCTCTCTGATGCTTTCTTGGCAGCTTCAAGCTCGTTTTGGGCTGTGATATTGCACCCGCTTGCATCGATATTTTCAGGGAAGATGCCGGGAATCGATGTCCCGCGCTCCTCCCATTCGTAGAAGGCGTCTGTGATACGTGCAACAGCATCGTAATACTTGTTCTTTTTGGTAAGCTGAGCAAGCCGGGTGAACTCCATGGCAAGCGAGCCTAATTCAGCGACACTGACACTGGTACCAGCCCTCCTGGGTTTAGAGGCAAACTGGGGCTTCCAGTTGTAGTAGAGAACAGGCATGCGGTTAGGAGTATCGAAGACACCCATCAAGATCTCGGCTAACTCGACGGCTTTCTCCAGGAGAATGTCAAACCCACCACTTTCACCACCACTTACATCATATGCGGCGATCAACCCGCCTAAATATCGAATTGTCGTTTCGAAGACGGGAATTTCAGCTCGAGTGCTAGTGGTGAAATCGATCTTTTCAATCTCTTGCAGGGCCTCCTTGAATTCTTCCTCCATCCCCATTATCCACAACGTATCGAGCGAGTCAACGAGTGTCGCGGCCCATCCGCAAAAGGGGTCCCGGAACTTCTTAGTGACGGGACTCAGCTCGTCATGGCCCCTAGCATACTGCCAATAGCCCGCCCAGCTTCGCTCCATTTCAGCCTTAACCTGCTGTTGGCGTGCCTCACGTGCCTCCCGGGCCGCAGCCGACTCCTTCTCGAAAGCATATTGTATAGTCGGGATCTTCTTGGGCTGGCCAGTGGGAAGTGGGATCACCTCTGACGTGGGAACCGGGAAGTGCTCGGGGACCTTGGTCCAATGGATAGCAGTGTAGACCGGCTTCTTTACGGGTTTGTCGCCTGCATCCTTGGCCCCTTGGCCATTGGTCTTGTCTGGCACGTTGATTATAGGAGCAGTCGTAACTTTGGCAGCTTCGTTATGATCGTAGGCTACTACACCGGCCTCCTTAACGGCAGGGTCAGATTTTGGAGGGAGTTCGAAGTCGTCACCTCCATCATCAATGTCGCTAACAACCTGTTTCTCGTCTTTCAATGTGGGGATCTTGTTGGGAGAGCTGTTCTTATCGGAGCTACCGTCTGAAACTCGCTGAGGGAGATCCGCATCTTCACTAGAAACCGTGTCTAATTCGGTGTGCAGTTGACTCTTGCCGGCAAAGTCGAACTCGCTTGCATGAAATGCCTTATTCGAAAAGGGGGGTGCGACGTGGGGAAGCGAGGCCGAGACTGTTTCCCACTGCTCACTGTTCCGAGCGACACGGTAAAGCAGAAACACGATAATGGCGGCGAAGAAGACGTAGTACCGGTATCTGCGTAAACGAAACATGGCGACAACGCGATATGGGTGGAGGGGATGGGATTGTTTACGTGGATAGGGAAAGCAGAAACGAGACCGGCGAGTTGAGGTGATCTCTCTGCAAGGTAGCACCCGCAGGAGGGTGGGCTGGTGAAACGGAGGGGAGAGATCAGTCAAGAATCGATGCTACCATTTTCCCTTACGACAGTGAGAAATTGCGAAACAGAACCAAGGCACAGCCAGCCAGCCAGCTAGGTGGATGAGTCCTCGAAGCGAAATGTTGCCGTTGGGAAAAGTTGGTCTCTAGTTTGCGACGGACGGGGCAGAGGAGTGTCGATCGATCGACCGAGTTGCAGATCGCGAATCTAGCAGTAGCTAGCCGACGTCTTGTCTGAGGCAAAGAGGGACGAAACAAGGCTTGCTTGCTTACTTGCTTGCTCGCTCGTCAACTTGGGCAACCTAGATCAAATCAAATGGTGGTTACAGACGAGAAAGAAGCCACGCAAGAAAGGCACTAGGCACGCAGAAAGACCAAAAACCGAATACCTAACAGTCAGAGAAGGTTGCGCCGCGCAGTTACGGCGATGCAATTCCTCAACGAAGTCTGCAGCTGCGCCGAACATAGCGCCGTTGGACGGGCTGGACTGTACATGTACTTGCCTGCTTACAGTAAAAAGCAGGGACAGTCCGTGATGGGTACGAGTCCTTCCTTACCATGCCTTACCTTTAAACGTAGGTACATCTTCCGTACATTCTCCCGTACAGACAGTACACGGACTAACTGCTAGTGTAAGGCTAGGTAGGCCATAACACTAGGTACCAAGCGGTGGGCGGCGGGCAGAGATCCGGCTTGGAAGGGCAGGTCACTCGCGTGTTTTCTCCTTCCATCGACCATGTTTCTTGGCTCACGGCGCTTGGCGCTTGGCTCTTGGCATCGTATGGGGATATTGCCAATGTCCCAGTCTCCCGAGCTCCGGCTCCTGGATCTAGACATTTCTGGACCGTGAGTGGTGGAGCAAGTGATGCAAAATTAGACAAAAGGTCCAAAAAAGAGACAAGGTCTTTTGTCCGCGAGCCAACAACCGTCTTGGCAGCCTCCATGTGCGGCAGTGTACAGTAAGTTCAGTTAATCATCGCGCAGTCTCTCAGATATGTAGACTAGACTAGGTTAGATGATTCTCGCAGATAAACGCAAGAGATCTGGGGACCAACGGGAGGACCTCGGGAGTGGAATACATCGATAAGTGACTTCCAGCGTCTTAGTCCATAAATCTCCTGTACCTACCAGGCAGATCCCAGGCTCTTTCCTTGTTGCTCCTAAAAGCTCACTAAAACGAGATATTGTTCAGCCTAAAAGTGCTGAGGTCAGGCGGCCCTAGAGGTGGGTAGCGACCTAGGAAGGGACTTCGGGGCTGCTCGGGGGCATAGCTCTGCATATCAGGCGCCTAAAAGAGGTAATGCGGCACACTATTTACCTTCGCCTTACCTACCTAGAGTCCTTAATTACCTAATAGGCCACCTCCCCTAATAGGCCACACCCAAAAGCCTCAACAAAGCCCAATAGCAGTCAGAAAAAACGCGTTTTCTCAGCAATCTAATTAATTTATTTAATCTACTCTATACGCCACTCATTTAGTATACTTTAGAAAATAACCTCTAAAATCTCACGCGCTTCTTATAAAAAACTAGCTTTATAGGCTTATTTATAGTCTTCTGCTATAATTTGCGCCCGATAAATTTCTTTTATATTATAAAAGGTCTTTTAAAGGTCTTTTTTATATGTTTTTAAGCTTTTAACTTTAAAGCTTCTTTTTAAGCCTTTAGTTTATTAATCTGTTATTCTACCTAAGCTAATTTTAAAGCTAAAATATTAATCTTTTTACTTACCTTTTATATAAAAGCTATTATAATATTAGTAAATTTTATAAAAAAAGACTTTAAACTAATAAATTAATATTAAAAGTTTTATAAGTTTTTAATATATTTTATTTATTACCTTTTTTTATTTAATTATAAAAGCTTTTTAAAATAATAAGTTTATAACTTATATTAACTATTTTTTTATTTTTAAATAGTTATTTTTAATTAAATAGCTAGATTTTAAACTTTTTAAATATAGTTTTAATTAT